>CM046862.1:45436491-45496544 GCA_025617745.1 Heliocidaris erythrogramma
AAGAAGGCGGGGAGAGAGAAGAGAGAGAGAGAGGGAGGGAGGGAGAGAAAACAAGAGCCCCAGGGGGCACGACGCTCACCTGAGGTGGATCAATTCACATCTGGTGCATGTTCTCTCTAGCACCACCAGGAGATACATGTATGTTAGAAATTGAAACAACTAGGAGGATGTACATGAGATGATGTTAGAAATTAACATAATTCCCGCCCCCACCCCCATGGTCTACTTTGGATCCCCTACCCCTAAGGATGATTCCTACCAAGTTTGGTTGAATTCCGATCATGGGTTTTGGAGAAGAAGATGAAAATGTAAAAAGTTAACGGACGACGGACAAATTTCCATCGCAATAGCTCACTCGAGCCTTATGCTCAGGTGAGCTAAAAAGGAGAGAGGGAGGGAGAGAAAGTGAGAGAGGAGTGGGGTGGGGAAGAAAGCGAAGAGAGAGTGATTTTGCGAGTTCCTCTCCCATTTGCCCCCTATACTAACAAATCATATTGTAACTAGCAGAAGCAGCCCGTGGACATCCACGGGCGCTAGCTGTGTTTATCATTAATCACCGTACCGTATATTAAATATTTTGTCACAACAATAAAGTGAATGAAAAGAAAAGTCGGGTAAAGTGTTATTTTTTTTACCGAGAAGTATTTACAACATATTAATATGTGTTACTTATCCAAATCTTACATGAGGTCTGAAGAAAATACATTTTCATTTTGATGAAGACTAAAATAATGATGATTATTCTTTATGAATGACTTAATAATGATTTTAGTTATGGTACGTCGGCCCTGTGGCCTGTGGATGACACACGATCTCATTTACACCGGGGCGGGATTCTCGCACATAGAGCATGGATATAATTAAAATAGTATATCCATAGTGTTTCCAACGGTATGAGGCAGTGGCGTATTAATGGGGGGCAGAGGGGGCACGTGCCCCCGGTGGCACTTGAAGGGGGTGGGGCGGAAAAAACGCAAAAGAGAGAAAGAAAAAGGCGAGAATGCTGAAACTTTCTAAAACTCAGTCGCTTCGCTCCCTCGCATAATTACGTTCAAATTCCAATTGACTCCAATTTATTTCCCCCCCCCCCTTCCCCGCATTAGGCAGGAGCTTGTTAAATTTTGCGCCCCCAGATGGGATATAAGTGCAATCATAAATTTGCCTTGCACTTGCCTTACCAAATATCCTCAAATTTATTCTTCAGAGATTTCATTTATTTTTGCGCCCCCAAAATAGGAATACTCAAAATTTCAACAACAAAAAATCTGTTGGTAGGTCGCTGTATTCCCTTGATTTTTTATTTATTATTTTTATTTTTTTATTTTTTTTTTATTTATTTATTTATTTTTTTTTTGGGGGGGGGGGGGTAAAGGTAGAATACACAAGAAATTTCAAATTGAGGAGTGGAAATTGGGGGGGGGGGGGAATCTGCCGCTCGGTCGCGTTGCTCCCTCGTTTATATCATACCCCGGCTTATGTGCATCAAAACTCACTTTCACGTAGCATCATCAGGGGCAGATTTGATACCCTAAACAGGGAAACCCGTCTATCTCTGATTTTTATACGATTAACAGCAACATCTTGCTTGGTATTTTACATCCTATATTTGAGGATTAGGCCTACATCATCACCGCATATACCTCTTTTTAGCCAAAAAGGAACCGTAAAAGAAATGTAACCCAATTTGGAGCACATTACCGAACTATAGCCCCCCCCCCCCCCCCCTGGGCTTCTTCTTATCAGTCTCTGAATTTGATACCCTTTTCTTGATTTTGCTTTTTTATGCGGCCGGGTTATGCGCTTGTTAAAATACACGTTTAGGCCATCTGACAGCTGACATGATTACCTTTGGGCTTGACCAAACACACCACAAATCATATTTCACGTAGTTGAGAAAATCTAACTTAAAATCGCAAAAGTGCTACGATTTTACGTGAAGCTGTATGCAGCCATTTTCTTTGGGCTTCCTGGGAAGTGTGACGTTTCTGCGCTCTGGGTGTGTGATTGGCTACTGTGGCCAATACTCACTATTTAAACTCACAATAAACTTTGACACTTAAAAATTGTTTTTAGTCGTAATTTAAACTAAAAATATTATTAAACGAAGAAGCTTGATGGGAGGAATTTTAATTTGTAAACAAATTTTTAGGCATTTTACTCCCAGTGTTAAAGATCGTATGCTCGATCTGTAATGAAAAACACAAGTCAGAAAAAATTGGAACCAGCGGGATTCGAACCTGTCATCTACTGTTTGCCGGGCAGCGACTTAACCAATTTTTTCTGACTTGTGTTTTTTCATTACAGATCGAGCATACGATCTTTAACACTGGGAGTAAAATGCTAAAAATTTGTTTACAAATAAAAAATATTATGTTTAGCAAGCTTTTATTATTTTTTATCTTAGTTAATTTTATTGTTTTTTCTCTTGTTTATATCGATTTTTTTTAAATCATCAAATTGATTATCGAGCTCCTCGCTTCTTGCGTACGTGCGCTAGTCTACTACCGCATACTCTATTTCGTCATTTCATTCATTCGTGTCCATTTTCTGGATCGAAAGGTTTAGTGTTTAAACGTTATAATTAACGATAAGTAAGCTCTAGATTTGTTACTTTTTGTGAATTTATACTATTATGACTGGCCCAGTGGCCTACGGATATGAACCAGTGTTTTCAGAGCGTGAAATTGAGCAGCGACGGCTTGAAGCAGCTGCAGACATGGCAGAAGGGGGCAGAAGGAGCTGGTGGGAGCGGCTCGATCAGACAGCGATGACGATCGCCAAGCTCCCCCTAACCCCCCCCCCCCCCCCCGGCCCACAACCCACTCCTGAAAAAGTTCCTTGTTTTTCGCTGGGTTTGGGAAGGAATGGAACGCTTTCCCACTTGTCTTTCCACTTTTGTTGATACATCCGAAGGCTTGACAGTACGGCATCTTATTGACGGTACTGCATGTACGTATACAGCTAGGAGCGCACGTATGGCAGCATTGCATTGCATAGTACATTATAGTAGAGCGCAATTTCGTCATTTCTTCACAGGGGTCTCTGTATTCGCACACAAAATGGCACCCCCCCTGAATAGAAGACCGAATAGGGCACACATAAGTAATTCATCCGCTCGCAATGCATGCCGGTGAGGCGGAGCAAAGATTATTTGAAATTAATTGATTAGAAATATTCATATAAAATCGATTGATTGGCCTCAGTAAATTTAAAAAGCGTAAATGGTGTTTAATAGACATACTCTTTTCAATTTGACACCTTAGCCGAAGTTGGCTAGCTTTTTATTATTTTTAAAGGATTTATTTTATCACTGGTGCACTTCCACTGTTTCTATGTGCAAATGGGCTGAAATTTCGGCTAGCCTTGTTTCAGCCTAAATATCTTTTTTTAACGCCGGGAAAGTGCCCAAATTAGGTACTTTATTTGAGAGATATGTATATTCTGTCTCTATTCTGTGAATTTAAACGATTTCTACCGAGGGGTGTTCATAATATGATTTATAGACAACCTTCGTTATAACACGTGAGTGAATGGGGCCGTGAATTACTTATGTGAGCCCTATACGCGTCTCGTAGCAGACGATGATCGCATTTAAAAATTGGAATATTTTTGTTATTTTGGGACCTACAGACTTGCCAGATACACCAAATTATAGGTAATGATGTTCTCTATTGAGATAAATTGGTATATCTGCGAAACTTTATTCTGCTTTGCCTCCCACTACTCTAAGAACCATTCCCCACCCGTGGGTACCAAAAGGCGGGTACCAAAAGGCGGGGACCGAAAGGGCCAGGGGAGGAGCCTATTTGAACCAAAAAAAAAAGAGCCCCAAATCCTTAGCGTAATATATTAATAGATTTCCTCTGTACATGACCAGGGAAATGTAACATTTCCTTGCATATACCATTGATAATAGCTTCACATATGTTTTACAAACAAAAAAAAACATGTATGAAACAAATCTTTTCCATCATTGCATCAACAGCTAAGAAAATTTATGAAATATGAACTCGCAAGAGTTGCCGATTTGTGTAAGATTGATCACAGCTTCAAGACTTTATGATTTTCTTATTTCTTCTCGGGTTTTACTCAAAGTTTTACTCACTGTTTTCTTTCATTTATCTGATTTTATTAAAATAAACCAAATACGAGGGTGGACTTCCCTTTTGATCTTTATTTCTCACTCGCTCATTCTATTTATATTTCATACGAATACCAGTATTACCCATCCCCCGTCACTTATCCAGAAGCACACCGCACGAACATAAGGCGGAAGTTAAAATACATTACTTTTCTTTTTATACATTATGGAGTTTTTCCAACGAAAATTAATTGGAACATTATAATCAATATTTAGTTGCACAGTACGTAAATTTACATTATCGATCGTAAGAAGAGATACACGCAAATGATCAATGACGTATAGATGTTACGCACTTTCATATCATATAATCATATTCTATATATTTATAGTCAGGGGCGGATCCAAGATTATGTAAAAAAAAAAAGGGGGGGGCAAAAATCTCAGAAAATTTTCTTACAAGCATAAAAAAAAAGGTTATCATTTCAAAAGGGGGCATAATGTAGACTTTTCTTTCAAAAGGGGACGCACGGGCCGGAAGTGCCACCCCCTAATATGTATACTAATACTAATATACAGAATACGGAAAATTATATACGAATGAATCTTAAAATATAGACACGGCCCGAAGTGCCATCCCCTAATATTTATACTAATATCAATATACAATATACGGCAAATCATATACGGATGAGTTAAAAATATGTCAGATGACGTTAACATATTCGGAACATATTCTGAGGTAAAGTTTGAATGTCCAGCGAGCTGCAATATTTTAACTGAGATCAATTTCATGATAAGTCATTTAATATAACACTAGGATTAATTCAATCGGGTCTAATAACATCTTTCAAAAGTCAAGTTCAGATAACATGGAAAATCATTATTATGACAGATGGAAAATTGTTTCATTACACACATATCATATCCAATGAATCTCACAATATATATGTAGGCTGAGACTTAATAACATTGTACTATAGTCAATACATGAAAACATGGGAAATGATAAAACAGCTTCAAATCATATTTCAGAATAATATAATATCAAATTTGATGAGGTATTAAAAACGAAGGTATATATTTGTAAATTGAAAGTAAAAATATTATTGCAAAGCCTTTCAAACATGTTATTCATCCGATCAAGATAACAAATCCCTACCATTTTGATTGAGTAGGCTAGTGAGCCTTTGCCTTTGCCAATATTATTGGTAAAGCTTTCATATTACATTTACAACTAAAAGTAGGTCCAGACTAATTCCTCATTCAACCCGCTACAGTTTCGATAGATTGCAGGCACTTTTCTAGTCAGAGCTGTGTATTCTGCCACCCCGGACCCCTCATCCCCTTCCACAGAAGAGCATGTATTCTTCTATCTGTCCTTCTCCTTTAGATTCTCATTCCTTTTCCTCATCTTCTATTCTATTGAAGATGCATTATTTATGATAATCCATGGGGGAGCTATTGATTTGTCAGATATACATGGACGCGAGAACACCGTCGACACCACCCGCTCTCCCTCTCTCTCTTCGATCTCTGCTGAACAACACCGTTTCTTGTGAGGTTTTGACAAGATCTAGATTGATAGTAACCTTTCCGTGTAATATTAACCTTATTATTTCTCGGGGGGGGGGGGGTAGGAAATTTGTCAGGGTTGGCTAACTGCCCCTTACCCCTTCAAATACACTCCTGCAGCATGTTGTGTTACATCCCCACATGTTGGGTATTTTGTAAACATGATAAAAATCAGCAAATTTTGGGGGAGTTGAATTTAATTTATCTCAAAGTAAATGTGATAGTTTAATCAAGTGAAATATTACTTACAGGGTGATTACCGAGCATCTGAACTCTCACAGGTATATTATTAGAGTCTCTCTATATTAAAGGGTTATACATGAAGCTACAAACCAATGGTTATATACGTTGTTCACTTTTACAGTCATTTAGTCAATTAGGCATAGCGATATATGCCAACGTCCGACTATAATTATGTGTGTATCATTCCCAAACCCCTCTTTATTAACAATCAACTTGGATTGCAGTCTTTGTATTATGTTGGACGTTTTGTTAGCAACATAACACAGAGCACCCCACCCCCGCCCACCCTGAACTCTTTTCTTCCCTTTGCACCGCGTTTTTATTATTATTCTAATATCAATATCTTAAAGTTCACATTGCAAAAAAATTCCATCAAAATAAATATTGGCTAAATAATTATTATTGCATAGATGGCATAAATTATACAAGGTTATCCAAATTCAACGCTTGGAAACATTTGAAGTAATGATTATTATCAATTATAAAACGGTAAAATACAGCCCCCGATATAGCAGCTGAAGAGCTCCTTGAACGCTGCTGAGATGTGTGACGACACACGAAGGACCAGTCCTGTCTAAGCAGACGATGTCCCATAACATCTTACACATTTTTCAGTGCCTGTTTTGACATCTCCTCTTCACTTATTTCTCTTACTTGACTAGCGTCAGTCGTAATGTTAGTCTGTTGCCTTACTCTTAACTTCGTGTATGGTATTATTTTGATGAAAAATGCAGCGTTAAAAAAAATAAAGGAATCAGTCACTCGTAAACAAAATAAGACGCCATTGTATTTTCAGCTGCTTGCACCGGGGCATGTTCGGCGTTTCAAGAGGGAACGAATACAATCTGTGATATTATTCGGAGGGCTTTTCAATTTGAAAATGGGGTTTATTTCATTGATCATTGACCCTTCTCCTGTGTATTTACAATCAAACGGTTTTAGTTATCAGAATCAGTTTCACTTTCCCTTTTAGAATGGTGTGAAATAAGGTCATGTTAAATATACCAAACTCTTTATAATTTGATAAATAATTGCATTGCAATTACGTTCATTCATTATAGGACGTCGTCTGCTTAAGCAGGATCGATCCCTAGTGTGACGACATCAAAACATCGCTATATTTCTGGCGAATCCTCGGATATTCCAGATGCTTAGAAGAGCTTTTATTTATGTTGTTTTTATAATCATCAGATACGCAGTTCACATAAAACTTATACGATTGCCATCTGTAAGCTTCCCAGTTTCTAGTGATACATTAATTGCCATATTTGTGATTTTCTTGCAATGTGATCTTTAATAATGTAAGAAATTTCACAATATGCATATCACTTGCTCTATAATCTCGTACTGCTCGTACTCTATCTTTGATATGTGCTTGCATATTTCAATGCTTGTGTATAAAGCGAGGACAAGGAGACTGGAACGGAGAATACGCCAAAGCTGGAGGTAGCCTTGGGATCGTAAAATCCATCATCTGGGTCATTTGCCTGGACTATTCGGAGCATTAACGGTCATTACATTCAAGTTAGGTTTTAGGTGCGACCATTGGAAAGATCTATAAAACTTACATTGATCTCAAAAAATTCAAGCACAGAAAAGGTTAACCAACAGAATGAAAAAAAGGCATTCATCAGATCTATAAAAGGGTTCTTTTATAGTGAGAGAGAAACAAGGGCAAATCTTGCTCGTGTTCATAGTGTTATGGAGACCGCTTCCAGAGGTTTGGCAATAATTTATTAGAGTAATAAAAACATCAAGATCAGTTTAAGTTCACCATAGACACACATGCTGTACAGAGAATATAAAAAAAAAAATTTTCTTCTCAATTAAGTCTTTTCACAAATCCTAATTGAGGTCATTTCAAGATAAAATGTCCAAGGAATAAATTAACGGCCTTTGAGACCTGTCGAAACAATTATGAGTCAAACATGAGAAAGTATTGAGAGAGAATGGCCGGCCATTTCATAGTGTAAGAACCCCATTATTATGACATGAGGAAGGACATTCAGTCTTTGGTTTGCTCGTAAACTAGTTTATGTATTCATACCCGTTGCACATTTAATTCATTTATTCTCTCATTTTATCGAGTAAATTAACCAACACTCATTATTCCATCAATGTAAAATGTATTATGTATCAATACCACATATCAATGAAACATTTTTCTGTATTTCAGATCGAATATCAATATATCATCACCCACTGTTTGTCCCAACTGATGTGAATTGTACATATATAGGTCTGGGCAAACAAATATGCCTGGAGACCGTTAATTCCCTCTTATTAGACAGACAAGGTCATGGGGCTGGCTGACCTACGGAAAATACGAAAATATGGTTGTTTCTATCATTTCTATTAACAATTTTCAGAAAGAAGCTCAAAAATGAATAGAGTGGGAAATTCCATGTTAAAATAAACTTCGAACGAAATGAATTGACCAACGATTAGTCAACTTTCTTCATAAGGAACGAGCAAATATCCTGAGCCCACCTGAAATACACAGGTCCCTTGTTATAGTGGTGGGGTTAATGATATCTATAGAGCACGAAGTTATATTTAGCATCATGTATAGAGCCAGCCAGCCTTTCTGTCCGTGTGTGTCTATGTGTATGTATGTATATGTCATGTTGTGTAACCCCTTGACCCCTTCCCCTTCTTTTCTCACTTGTTTTCTTTATCTTTGCCCTGTTTTCTCTCTCCCTCTTCACTTCTGACTCCTGTTTCGATTTTGCCCCTCCTTCTGATCACCTAAGCATCTTTATCTTATATATATTTTTGTGAATGTTGTAGATACGTTAGTTCTGTGTATTTCTATTAGATAAATCTAGTTAGTTTTTTTTTTCCTTATTAACTTTAAGTCACTTTTTTGAGGGACCCAATTTACAAGCTCTGCTTCTCCTGGTCACCTCATCTCTCTTCTCTTTTCCTGCTGTTTATAAAATGTAATGTACAATTGTATGATCTGTATTGTACAATGCTACTGAAGAAAGATAAATAAATACTATACTATACTACTATAGTCTCACGTCAAGACGTCGGCTGTAAAACCGTGTACATTTATTTTAAAAAATGCGCTTGTTTTACAAATTATACATTTTTTAGAAAGCTTTACCAGGGAAGTAACACTTCCCTGGCTTTACAGTGAAATTCAGTTCTAATAATATTGTAGTGTATTGTCCCGTTATTTCTGAATAGAAATAACAATGAATAAATGAAATAAATTGTGCTTAAAGTCCGAAGGACAACATATTATTTAATCTTTAATGAGTAAATACTCAGGAGTCAAATAAAAACACCGCAGGATCCATTATATATATATATATATATATATATATATATATATATATATATATATATATATATATAAACACCTATCGGGTACATTAGGATGACATTTTGTTTTTTTCTTTGTCCAACTGTCGACTTAATGTACCAACTGTCGACCTAATGTAGGGGTCTCTTTTATACGAATTAAACTGTATTGTCAACTGTCGACCTAATGTACACGTTAGTAAATAACTGTATATTATATTTATATATAATATATACATTAACTGTGTGGGTACGTACACCTTCGACCTTCTTTGAATTAGCTTGATATGTGGCCCACTCATTTGGCCTATCCTACCCCCCCCCCCCCCCCCCGTCGAAACTAAGGCTGAGCATGAGGATATTATCAAAATACATGTACCCATGTTACGTTATGTAGCTAATAAATAACCAGTGACCTCCCTGATATAAAAGTTTTCTAATGATGAAACATTGTCTTGATTGGGAACTTCAATATTCATCCTCTCGATTTAATATGATTCCCGGCTCCTGAAAAAATATTTCTCAACCCCATGTTTTTTTTCTTCTCATGACTGAAATGACTGTTCTTGGTCAAAAAATATACACCAGGACCAGGTGTGGAGAAAGTAGAAGAAAGAAGCCATAAATATCCTAAAATTGCCATGACTATTAAACTTTTTAGCATCAGTCCATTAGAACAAATTACATTACTTTTACTGAAGGTTTTCTTTATCCTGCGTCACAATTATGTGAATATTTTCATGAAGACGAATTTGATTGAACTAGAGTCTCTTTAGGGAATTAGAATGACAGAAATCATTCTAGTGGTTTCAACTTGATTCATTATCTAATATAATATAATAACAATATCATAACATTATAATAAATGAAACGGAGGCGGGATGAAGTGAAGGAGGTGTTGAAGAGGAACTAGGAACCACTTTTATTTGCCTTTACTATTAGGGGGTGGTTGTACATGATGGAAGTCCCCTCCTCAAAAATAAGGGGTCGATAATTATCTTCCCATCTGCTACGGGATATCCGCGGCAAAAAGTAACTCCATTATCATTATTACTGGGCATGCATGCAAAATATGAAATAGAAAATACCCGTACCATGTGTACTGTAGGGCTGTAAGTATGATACTGCATGGTGATGGTGTTATTTCATCACGCATATGTCCATTGTGAAATCAGGGAGGTGTGTCGCTTCCACCTCCCTGGTAAAATGTTCCTCACTAAAAGTATCAACGTCGCCAAATGTGCATCCTAGAAATGAGAGCTTGACCAGCAACATGTATGATAATATTCCTGTAATTTCCCATTGGTGATATAAAAGGTGATATAAAAGGAGCACTGAAAGCACGATGCTAGAGCAATATAATAGAAAACCAAGTTCGAAGCTTGAGAAAACGCGCCAAATGGTTGAAACGCGCCAAAGTCATTGAAAAGGTCCGCGTGCTATCTGTTTATTATGCCATATGAATGTGTGTGGCATGTTTTATGGATGACACATGTAAACTGCCTGTCAGGCCTGGGCTCTGGTCAAGGGAATCGATTGACCTTGTCTCTGAGTGTCCGCAAGTACTAGTCTCTGATTAGAAAATTTGACAAATTATTTTGTCGAAATAACACGAAAATGTGTCTGGTAGAGCATGGACCCATGGGTAGAAGGGGTTGGGGAGGGCAAACTGAGACCAAGTTCCGCGGGAAAAGGGGCAGTTGTTTATCAGATGTAAAAAAAAACCGCCTTCATACATTGTACAGTTTCTTTATGTTGTAATGTATTCTATGTAAAACTATTCTATGTATTCTGTATCTCTGTAACCTCTTTTCATTGTATATACACTTATATGTATGTTGTATTCCTCACCATATTCTTGTCAAACTTGTCTATGGACCTCTGTCGTGTGCAGATGAGTCTGAAATAAAGTCTTGAATTGAATTGAATTGAATTATTATTCTTAGTCCACTGCCTGAAGTGTCTCCGTGTATCGCGCGAGCGCGCTCCTGATCCTAAATTACATGTACACCCTCAATGCTAACACGATAGGCCAGTCCTTTATCCCACCGATATCCACCCTCGCAGACAGTCCATTCGAATTTGTTCTCGCCCACAGGCGTAGAATTTGCATCATTCATGAATGATTACGTAATATTCAGTTTTCAGTGGCGTTTTATCGGGTCGATGGGCAGGCCAGAGAGATCTAGGGCATTTTGTATATATCTACGAGGTACCTCCTTGGATATTATTAGACAGATATGTTGCAAGGTTTTGAAAAGCGTTGTTCTTTCGGATCTTTTCGTCATTGTAAACCATATATAGGCATATCAAAACAGCAAATAGCTTGTACTTTTGTTTAAGGAAAATATCTGTGTTTTCTTTATATCTCTCATACTAGTAGTATTAGATTTCGCATTGAACTGTTTATAACAATAATTAACTTGCCTATATTTCAGTGTTCTGGGGATTGACCTTTGTTGATAAGTCCATTAGCCTCTGTTACCACCCCATACATGTTTTGATTTGTATTGCTTCGTTCTTTATCTACATGTATTTTATAATTTGGATATGCTTGTCCCTGTTTTTCTAGTTTTAGTTTCATTCAATCTGTGGAAATAAAACAAGAACTGTATAGGAAACTAATTTGTAAACAGTTTTTTAGGCATTACTCCCAGTGTTAAAGATCGTATGCTCGGTCTGTAATGAAAATCATCACAAGTAAGAAAAATTGGAACCAGTGGGATTCGAACCTGTCATCTACTGCTTGCCGGGCAGCGACATAACCACCAGGCTATTCTGGTTCTCGGCCAAGTCACGATAAACTGGAATCAAATACCCAAGATCCTCTTTTTTCTGACTCATTAATATTGAACAGTCCGCCGTGGACAATAGTTAGTAAATGAAGAAGCATAATGGGAGGAATTTTAATGTGTAATTTTTTTTAGGCTTTGCTCCCAGTGTTAAAGATCGTATGCGTAATCAGAAATGCATGAAATCTGGCAGAAATGTGTGCAACGCCAAGACCAAGACATGGTAAAAGTTTGAGACAAAAATCAATAACTTTGTCATATCACTGAGCGAATTTTGGAGGTCTGGCGAAAAAAAAATATCGCCAACAAAATTAGCGAATTTTCGAGAAGCTGGCAAGACCAAAAAAATACGGGTCTAACTTTTCCAAAAGTTGACGAACCTGCATTTGTGTGTCCCCCTTATATTAAATCTTGGATCCGCCCCTGAGCGGGGGCATAATTAATTTGTCTTGAGAACTAGAGGGGCGTTGTCATAATTCAAAAATATTCAATTGACAGCAAGAGGAGCACTATCGCGGAATATGTCTGTGGCGATATAGCCCTTTTCTGGTTCTCAACTAAACATCTTTGAATTATGCTAGCCTCCCCCTGCACCTCACCCGATGATACGTATTTATATACACTATCATGCTGACTTTGAACCCCTTCAAACTGCCGACTGTTGCCTGCTACACAGAAGTGTCGGTATGCGCTTTAAATAGGCCTGTGATATTTTAAACTTTTCCAAATTCCTAGAATGTTGATTTCACAACTCATGTACGCTAGCCTTAATAGGGTTGCATTTACGATATAGTGGTGTGTACGATGTTAGGGTCAAATGACATATAGTGCTGATAAAGTCAAAATAATCATTTTCTTACAGATTGTCCGATCTTCCATTTATTTTGATCTTTATTTTATTTTATTTTGAAACTTCAACTCTGAAGTTATTACCTTTGGGTAAAGGATCGTTTATGGCGTGTATAGATCATATCGTTTTAAATGTTTGGTTACAGTTTGCAAAACTGCTGCTCTCTATCTCTCTCTCTCCAAAGTTATCTAATGTTCCATCGGGTGTGATCAGTTTTTTAGATAATAAAATGTTGGGATAGAAACATATATCGTGCGCATGCCACGTTAATATGGGTCGTAATAATTATTATGGTCACCTATATAGCCTAGGCTATAAGCCAAAGATACGTTTTGAAACCTCAACTCACTACTCTATTTCGGTGTCTGAGTAAATTGCATTATGATACTTCTGGCAAATTTTGTACACCACTTGGTCTACTTTTATATATGTTTGGGGTAAATACATGCGCCTTCCCCTCTGAAAAAAAAACTGGAGATACGCAGAGTGAACATTTCACCTAACAAACTTCCCTTATCAACAGGTAATGCATGCGACCTACAATGAAATTTGCTGAGAGTAATAATGTCTCTTTGGCCTTTATAGGACAAAAAGTATCTTTCAATTTGAAGGTCATTTTTAAACATTCTGTAATTCGTACAGATTATGTTAGACCACATGGATAATTTCCGTTCCTGTTGGAACATACACATATTATGTCAGAGAGCCTCAGTTTTAAAGCATTGAGTATCCATTGACAGCTATTATCCACTACCCTGAGCTAGCCAGACGTTCCCAGAGCCTGAGTATTGAATAGTATCTTCAATGAATTGAGACCAAGGTGATATGAAATGATATGAAGCGACTCATGTCTTTTATGCATGCACCTGAGTAAGTTATAAAAAATATTTCAATACTTCTGCTGCTTTCCCTTTAACTACCCTTAACCAATATCAGACAATTCTACATTTTACATGGTTTAATATCAATCTACGACCAGTTTCACCTCAGACCATACTTATTTACATGCCAAATAACACTGTCCTAAAAAAATATATGGGAAACTTAAAATTGATATATGCATTGAAACTCCCAGACCTCACTACCATACAATTTAATAGCATTGTATATGAACTGATAGCTGTAATCTTTTTTCTTTCACCAAAAGACCTTCCGAGCCTGTGCTACTTGCTTGAATTTGTTTTTAAGTTGTAATTATAAGTGAATCTTATGCTCAGGAATATAAAATCATCAACCACATGTACATCAGTCACGTTACCATTCTAAGTAAAAGTTGGAATTCTTCAGATTTTCCCTTTGGAGAAAATAATTTTTGTCTTACTTGTGTGTACAGTTATTGTTTTCCAATAATCTGCCATGCTATTCGATGATACAGTAATGGCAAATCTTCCTGCCATTCAAACAAAATTGTAGTATCATCAGCATATAAACAGATATAAGGCTATATGTAAAAGTTCCTACTTCTGCATTATTTAGATGGCTATAAACATCACTCGCCGAAGAATCCAGTCCCTCATAGAATCTCACTATAATGTTTCTGAAAATCATTTAAATACATTGCAAATAGCGAGGGGGAGGGTTCTCTATACCTCACGTGAATAAATCTGAATACTTTCCATCGACTGCAACGCATTATTTTGCATATTTATAAATGTTATTAATGATACCAAAGGGCTTGCCATTTAGGTCCAGCATCAAATTTTTTAACCATTAGTTTCTGTCATTCAGGTCAAATGCTTTATTGAACATAAATAAAGGCGTTTCTCCTTTCGGATGATCAAGTATCAATTATAAATTATCAATTATCGTCTTCAGAACAAATATTTGATAAGTTGTTGAACGGAAACATCATGAGCCCAGGACATGATGAAACCAGTGGCGTAGACACGAACACGCTTTCTATTGTTAGTGGGGGGATGATGAATAGATCATCCCCCCCCCCCCCACTAACAATGGATAATTATGCGTGTCTACGCCCGTGGATGAAACTGATAGTTCTGAAACAGTCAATACACAATGGCTGCAGTACTAATAAGCATATATCTACACAAAGTGAATGTTCTCCAGAATTTTTTGGAAATTGCTAAATTCTTGCCTTTATTCAAAAAGGGAAAGAAAAATCTTTGTACAAATTACCGCCCAGTTTCCCTTCTGTCTATTTTTTCAAAAGTTTCCTTACAACCAAACCCAAATGCTGGTTCTACGTAGCCCTAACCTCTCTCTCCCAGAGTTTAGGGGAGAGAAGCACCTAGGTTTTGTGTCGATTTTTATATTTTACCAAACTTAAATTATCATTTCATTGCTATTAATCATATTATACAAATCATTTCTATCTATATAATTTCTACGAAGCATGTGAATAAAATCTAACTTTTAAAACTCCAAGTTATTCTAAAACCTGACATTCCCCTTACAACCACACACCCATGCAGGGTCTACGGTTACCCCTGACCTCTCCCTGCCAGAGTTCAGGGGAGAGAACTACCTAGGTTTTGTGTTGATATTTATATTATACCAAACTGAAATTCTCATTACATTGCTATTAATTATATTGTACAAATCATTTCTATCTATATAATTTCTACGAAGCATGTGAATAAAATCTAACTTGTAAAACTCCTAGTTATTCTAAAACCTGACAGCCTGACAGTCCCCTTACAACCAAACACCCATGCAGGGTCTACGGTTACCCCTGACCTCTCCCTGCCAGAGTTCAGGGGAGAGAACCACCTAGGTTTTGTGTTGATATTTATATTATTCCAAACTTAAATTCTCATTACATTGCTATTAATTATATTGTACAAATCATTTCTATATATAGAATTTCTAGGAAGCATGTGAATAAAATCTAACTGAAAAAAATCCAAGTTATTCTAAAACCTGACACTCCCCTTACAACCAGACACCTATGCTAGGCGTACGGTTACCTCTGACCAATCCCCGCCAGAGTTCAGGGGAGCGAAGCACCTAGTTTATGTGTCGATTTTTATATTTTACCGAACTTAAATTCTCATTACATTGCTACTAATTATATTGTACAAATCATTTCTGTCTATAGAATTTCTACGAAGCATGTGAATAAAATTTAATTGAAAAATATGCAAGTTATTCTAAAACTTGACAGTCCCCTTACAACCAAACACCCATGCTAGGCCTACGGTTACCTCTGACCTCTCCCCGCCAGAGTTCAGGGGAGAGAACCACCTAGGTTTTGTGTCGATTTTTATACTTTACCAAACTTAAATTCTCATTATATTGCTATTAATTATATTGTACAAATCATTTCTGTCTATAGGATTTCTACGAAGCATGTGAATAAAATTTAACTTTTAAAACTCCAAGTTATTCTAAAACCTGACAGTCCCCTCACAACCAAACACCCATGCTGGGTCTACGGTTACCCTGACCTCTCCCTGCCAGAGTTTAGGGGAGAAGAGCACGTAGGTTTTGTGTCGATATTTATATTTTACCAAACTTAAATTCTCATTACATTGCTATCAATTATATTGGACAAATCATTTCCATCGATAAAATTTAAAAAAACCACACAAACAAGTGAATCAAGTTTAACTGAAAAAAAATCCAAGTTATTCTTTAACCTGACAATCTTCTTACAACGAAACACCCATGCTGATTCTACGGTTACCCCTGACCTCTCCCTGCCAGAGTTTACGGGAGAGAACCACCCAGGTTTTATTTCAATTTTTATAATTTACCAAAGTTAAATTATCATTACATTGCCATCACTTATATTGTACACGTCATTTCTATGTATTTCTACGAAGCATGTGAATCAAATCGAACTGAAAAAAATTAACTGAAAAAAAAAGTTATTTTAAAACCTGGCAGTCTCCTGACAAGCAAAAATTAGTAATACGGGTATAACCCTGAGCGGTCCAGCCCGAAATTTACCAGATCTCAATGCCTAAATCCTGCCTGCCTGTCTCACATTCACTTTTTAAAAACCTACTAATACTTCCTTCCATGTAAATATTTGTCAATATCGTGACAATAACTATTTCTTGAATCGTTTTATAAATGCTACAATAACGAATCAAAGAGTTAATATGATCCATCGCCATGAAAATGAATGAGATGTATTTTAAGTGTTACTTGCTTGATGCGTCTTTCCAAAGTAATTTTCAATTGAAAACCTAAAGTGCTGTCGAGCTAAAATTTCAGAATTTGAATCCTCTGATATATTATGCTTTGTCATTTCAAGTCGATGATTTTACGCCAGGTTCTTATATTTAAAAAAAAATGATCTTAATGTTTCTTCTTACGCCCTCTAGGATTTGTGTACTTGTATTATGTATTTTTTGTTTTTTTTTTTTTTTGTTTTGGGTTTTTTGAGGGGGCTGTCTTCAAAGTGACACATATTTCCATTGTTTCAAAAAGGTTTGTCATATTCAAACTGGACCCCGTCTTATAAAGAGCCGCGATCGATTCGAATCAATTGCAACTCCTTATAAGTCTGTAAGACGGGGCCCTTGTCTTACCTATTCCATTTCATGCCATTCATTAGTAAATGTGTGAGATTCGACATAATTTTGTTATTTTACTTTAAAATGATGACTATAATTATATTGTTGTGTGGCAGTTGGTCAAGAAAACATCCCGACTCAGGTCAATGATCCAACGAAAGAAAATAACCCAAATATCTACAGACAGACGTGACAAAATCTATTTTATCTACGACCTTCAATCTATGGATATTTCATTGTAGGCCAATTGTGTATTTGGGGGATACAGATGTAATACTTGAGCGCCAGGGGTGTCAATGTACCAGACATGAGCACTATGCAAGAAGCCATCATTATTATTACCCTGAACTGATAATAATTTCATTTTGTATAAAACGAAATACTTTGGAAAGTTACTAACTTTAAGATAGGCTTTGCGGTAAAAATTTAGTTCAGCGTGGTTCTAGGTATAATTTAAGGTCAAAATTGAAATTGTCTATACATCTCTCATAATAACAACAAAACTAAGTCAAATGTTCTTTCACTTAAAAAAGAAAAATAGGTACAATATGTGTAATTTCCATGGAACTGGCTAATATAGTAGTTCATTCATATCGGGTACTTATGGGCAGTTATTTGTTTGAGAGAATGCTTTTATGTCTTTAGTTTAAAATATGGAAGAGAAAATTTAGTCCGAAGCCTAACCTATCTGTTTTTAAATCAACTAAAGTTTGAACAATATATAATTCAAAGGCACTTTGAACTCTTTTATATCTGTGTAACATACCAAGATGAATATACATTGGCCCCAGATGATTCAGACTCCTGCATATTATCATTAAATCATTTCCGTGTACTTACATGACTAGTTTGAAGACATATACCCAAACACATTTGCCAAAAGGGACACTTTACGGGATTTTAGGTACAAATGGTGGGGGGGGGGGGGGGGGGGGGGGGGCATTTGAAAAAAAAAACCTGGTGGAAAATCAACAATCAACAATCAACAATCTAAGCTGTGGATTGTCAACTTTTCAACATGGGTTTGAAAGATGGAAATCATCAACTGTTCGGGAACTAGCAACACTTTTGTATGAGAACTTTTATATACCCAAACACATTTGCCAAAAGGGACACTTTACGGGATTTTAGGTACAAATGGTGGGGGGGGGGGGGGGGGCATTTGAAAAAAAAAAAAAACCTGGTGGAAAAACAACAATCAACAATCTAAGCTGTGGATTGTCAACTTTTCAACATGGGTTTGAAAGATGGAAATCATCAACTGTTCGGGAACTAGCAACACTTTTGTTTGAGAACTTTTATCTGTCTGTCACTTGAGCGTTTTGTATTTAATAATAGCAATTCAAGTTTTATTGGGTTTAATCCTATTCTGTACAGGCTTTATGTGAAAGCGCACCAATTTTGGCATGTCTTAGACAGTATATGATGCCATAAGAAAAGGCATCGTCACGAGAGTTGTACCTATTTAATTTAAAATGAATTTTTTCTCTCTTTGGGGAAACAAAATTTTGGGGATACCAGCTGCCACACTCTCTAAATTTCGGCGTTGATGCACGGCAACATCCTATAAAAGCAATGTTGATCTGTGATAACGGGTAGCAAACCAAGTCATAAAGTGACAAGAACATGGATGTAATTAGGCATTTCCAAAATATCTAGTAGATATTGAACGATGCTATGTTATGATGAGAGTCTGTAAATGTACAAAGGATATTTTTAGCTGTTTTTAAAATGTTAAACAGAATATTTGTAATTCGTGTAATTGAATTTCAAAGTCTGAACACATGAAGACAGACGGCAGGAACAGTCAGAAAGTAAATGAAATTCACACATTGAGGTGTGCAATGAGCCAATGTAACACTGCAACCATGCAGTTGAGAAGTTCGAATTTTGTACATTGATAAACGGTTTTCTATTCACTCCCTTCTAACATTGGGAGCGAAATTAACGAAAACCCTTGAGAAATAGTCGAGGAATTTAGCAAATCGACTGAAAGTTGAGATTTATTTGAAATGTTGACCCTCTGCAAATGCTTTATTATGCATTTCATCCTATATTGGAGGCGCAATACTTAGCAAGAGGCAGATGAAACTTACAGGTTAGCGATCAAAGCAACGACATTTTCATCTTTATTTTTGAAATTCTGAACCCTTAAAAAGCTATTTAAGAACTTTATACCGGGCGGGCGAAATTACGAGATCCTGAAAGACAATAATTATCTGAGGGGGCAAAGCGACTGAGCTTTAGAAAATTTGCTCATTTTAAACCCTCAAAAACTGTATTTCTAATGCTTTTACCCTACCGATTGGGGGGGGGGGGGGGGGTGGGGCGCATAATCCTTAAGAATTGTGTCTTTTCTTTCTCTCTTTTGCGTTCTTTGCGCCTCGTCCAAGTGCCACCCGTGGCACGTGTCCCCCTGCCCCCTAAATACGCCACTGAGTAGAACTACTAGTAGTATAGTAGTAGTAATAGTAGTAGTGGTAGTAGCCTAGTAGTAGTAGTTGAAGTAGTACGGTATAGTAGTAGTAGTAGTAGTAGTAGTAGTAGTAGTAGTAGTAGTAGTAGAATATAGTAGTAGTGGT
The DNA here is from genome assembly GCA_025617745.1 of Heliocidaris erythrogramma. NCBI lineage: Eukaryota > Metazoa > Echinodermata > Echinoidea > Camarodonta > Echinometridae > Heliocidaris > Heliocidaris erythrogramma. The sequence goes on from CM046862.1 coordinate 45,456,411, forward strand.
TCTACTGCTACTAAAAAAAACAGCAGAAGCAGAAATACCGAATATTATTTTGCTGGGTGATGCTATACTATTGCTCGAAGTAGAACTGGATTTGCCACTTTAAACCACATACCCAAAACTGGTTTTATAAATGCCAGGACACCCCAGCTTTATGTACACAACACTGGAACACGCAATGCAGTACAACCACAACTTTCCTTCCATCCTTGCTTGTGGAATGTCTCTGATCATCAAAAGATCAATTCCTGCAAGGACAGGTCATGACTCCACTGTTTTTCATGCATACCGAGGAGTTCGGTCCTTGACCAAACCCACCCGTGCCCCCCCCCCCATTCATACATCGAAAAGAAGAGAGGAAGAGAATATAAGAAAGAAAGAAATGGACCAATGAATTTACAAAGAAGGCGAAAGAAACCTCTAATCGGTGTTCAAGATCCAAGTATTACCAATGCTCCCAGTTTATACATCTTCAAACGTAAACTGAAGTTTTACTTATTGAGTAATTATCTAGTTGATTCTTCTTAATTGTAATTATTACATGTATCGTATCATAATTTTTTTACAATTTACTACTTATTTCCTTTCCTCTCCCGCCTGTAGCCTGATTTTCTTTTTTCTTTTCTTTTATTTGTGTCGCTTCCTGAATGTCCTTTTCTTTATATGGATCTCCTCCCCTCCCCTCTTTCTGTACATAATCCCTTCTCCCCATCCTTTTAATGATTTAGTTAATATTTCATGTCTATAAAATATACAAACACTTATTTGACAAACAGTTGTTATTTGTTATGTTAGCTCGTTAGGTATATTTTCTTCTATTAAACGTTTGTTTTTTCATCTTCTTTATGGTTTGCTTTGAGGGACCTGACTTTTACAAGCTAAGCTTTACCCAAGGTCTCCTCGTCTTTCCTTATCTTACTTTATGTTTATTTATAATGGATCATTGTTCATACTCAGTATGACATTTCATTTTAAATTTGTAAAACTGTGTAACATGTTTGTTGAAAGAAAGACAAATAAACTTGAAACTTGAAACTTGAACTTGAACTTGAACTTATGTGCCATTTAGGTCGATACCCCCTCCCCAAGTTAAGATGATCTTTATAGGGAAGGAAGAACCTTTGAATCAACTAGAAAGGTGATCGAGATCATATAACAGTATTTACTACATCATATGCATAATAAACACTTGCACGTATTACCTGATTACCATGATTACTATGTCATTGTGCAGCAGATCGGGTTTTTTTGAAAATTTGTTGACATATCCGCTTCACCCTCTTGATCAGAATGACCTACAAAAGGGATTGTATAACCAAGGAGGTACTAGGTAAATAGACCGCTTCTGTAATGTATACAAATTTATGCACATATATTCTCTGAGCGCCTAGTGGCGAGCTATTTCACGAACATGATTTTTATAAATGAGCCTTAAAGGAGAATTAACCTCAAACAATAAAGACGATGGTGTTCAAAGGTGTTATTTATTCCTACTTGTTAGACTATATGGCTTCGCGTCAAAATATACGAGATCGATACGAATCAAGATTTTCTGAGCAAAATTTATCATCTGCAAGCAATATGACTTTGTATCGTCTGCTAGCAATACATGGGGGCTGCCATTTTTTTATGTGTACAAGAAGATTTTCGTAATCCAAATGCCTAATTGCCTTTTTCAAAATTAAAAACCCATTTGAGATTAAAAATATAGAATAGATATGTCAATTTATTTTTAAACTGAAGATTTCCTTATATATTTCTGTTGAAAATGGATATTCGCTTAATAGAAATCTATTTTCTCGATACTGGACGTATGGGACGGAGCAAATTAATTCAGTTTTATGGATGCTTCTTCCCTGAGCATCTATAGCGGCAAACTATGCATTCACTTGCTTTCGGATAATGGGACTTGACAAGTCGGAATGCATGCTGCATATATTATTTTCAGCTCTGTTTGGCAAACCCAAGAAAATAGATTTTTGTAAAGCAAAACCAGACAATTTAAAAGTATCATTATAAAGATTTAATTTTTATAATACATGTAAACACCCACTTTATATTTTTCGTCACAGATGGGATTTTAGGTAATGAAGAAAATCAATTTAGGTCTTGGATTCAAAATATCTTCCTGACTGGAACATTTCTCAATGGTTCATGTACAACTCCAAATCAGCAAGAAAATGGCAGCCCCCATGTAAATGAGTAGGAGACGATACCGGGTGTTGGAATATCTTTATTTATACCCTTTTCTGATATCTTATTAGAAAATGATTTAGGCCAATAAGTAGGAATATATTACACGTACCTTCCAATATAAGTAAATTTGTAATCAGGGGTTAATTCTCCTTTAATGCTTGGAATCCAGTTTGCATACATTATTTGTTGCTATGCCCAGCAAGCTTTAGGTTGTCAAGAACAACCTTTGTTTGAAAGTTATGCATAAAATTTGCATACATTACCGAAGCGGTCTATTGCCTCAGTACCTCCTTGGTATAAGTCAGACAATACCGCGCGTCACACTCAGACTTCCCTTTTCCATAAAGCCAGCGCTAATCCGGTCTAATTAATTACGTTGAAACATTGGGGGAAAGATAACTGAGATAACTGTGATCAGTTGGTCACGGACGGACTTTTGACAAATTTTGAAAGTTTGAAGGTCTGTTGAAAATAAGTATTTAATTGAAGAGTGCTATTCTATGTTTCAATGTGAAGGGCATCACTAAAGGTGTTGAAATTTGCTAAAATTTGGTTGCATTGGTTGCCTACTAAAATTATAATACATGAAATATTCAATGTTACAGACGGACAAAATATGTCTACTCTTAACCGACCAGGCTGAAGTCTAGATTCCACTTGTATCATGCATTTAATATTAAAATAAAAATCATATACCGTATTCAAAGTTTTAGTACTTTTATAGTACTTCTATATAGTCATTACATATCTTAACCCATGCAAGTTCTAGATAATCCTTGTAAACACAAAGATGTAAGCCCACTGATTATCTCTGTGGGAAACAAACAGTGTTTGGTCATGCTGATCCTCCAATCAACCATGCTTAAATCATCAATAAGCCTCCATATGATACTATTGGCTTATTTGTACCATTATAATGAACCTCATTAGAAGGCAATATTATTGTAATATACTATCACAGATTTCTTGTATACTCACCCCTGATATGTGCAAATCCATACGAGGAAAGTAGAGAGAGAGAAGAGATAAAAGGGGATATGAATTACAACAGTTAGTGTCGGAGAATCGCGTTGAAGAGAGGCATACTAAACATGCTAAAGCTTTTTGTCTTGCACTCATCAGAGTATACCGCAAGAATGAACAGAAAGCCGGAATCTAACAATATATCCGGAAACTAAAGGTACAACGCGCGCAAAACATCTTTTCAGAAGTTAGTTTTCAATTTTAGTACCATAGAATCTAATAACCGGTAGGAAGGTGGTTTCATATGTGTCTATTTATTTCAGCCAAAAACTAAGATCCCCTTATATGACGAGAGTTAATGAGTTAACGGTCATATGAAGATATTTTTTTTTAATTTCTGGATGAGACTGATTCATCAAAGAAATACGCGTAAAGGAAACATTCAACGGAATCGTCCATATAGGCCTACGCATATTAATGTTTTACGAGGGAACGAATTTTTGAGCCAGAACACCTCTTTAGACTATTTCCCATGAAGAATAATTGACTGCAGTAAACATGATAGTTTCACAATAAAGGGGAAGTCTGCCGTAGTATTTATTTGATTTGAATAAAAGCAGAAAATGAGAAAAACAGATTAGCGAAAGTTTTAAGCAAAATCCGACAAGAAATAAGAAAGTTATGAAATTTTGAAGTTGTATTCAATCAAAAACAAATTAGCAACTCTGTTCCCATGAAAATAATTGACTGTGATGACATGATAGTTTCACATTAAATGAATGAATTAGATGGATACCAGTTACTTTTAAAAAGGTAAAATGTTCTTGTCAAACCTGATGTTTGACCCAGATTTGTATAAACCTTATATTTACATCTTCTACCACTTTCTACCTGTCGCTTTATTCACATATTTGTTTAAAGTCTTCCGTCTCTGCATGCTCTATATGTTCAAGCTATAGGCGTCCGGGCAGGTGGCAGGAGTGACCCCTTTCCCCCTCCTGAAACAGAATTGAAAATGATGATAAAACATCTGATTTTATTTTTAATAGAACAAAACAAAGGACAGAGTGACCCCCTTTCCCCTCCTGAAACGGCATTGAAAATGATGACAGAACATCTGATTTGATGACAATCGAAGGGGTCAAAATAATATTCCTTGATTATCTGTTTTTGTGATACATGATGGTAAAACCTGTCACAAGGCGGGGGATTGAGCCGAACCTTGTGGCTAGGATCTTCTAATATTGTTGGTACTGCCATTTAAGACGTAGTTAACCTTGCAAACAAAAGAATTATTTAGAAGAAATAAAGCTTTATTAATGTAAAATATTCTAAAACAAGGGTTGCAAAAGAATATGTAAATGAAATACAAAGAATTTAAGAACTAAGTAGAAGTTACAGAATATTCAATGTTCGATATACAGATATAGATATAGTTCCAAGATGGGTTTATGATTCATTAGATAAATTAGTGTTTGGTTTTATATGGAAAGGAAAGAAAGATAAAATAAATAGAAATACAATGTTCTTAGACTATAAGCAAGGAGGTTTAAAAATGACGAACTTTCCGGCACAGATGAAGTCACAGAGAGTTATGTGGGTCAAAAAACTTCTAAATAATGATGAAGATATGAAATATTTAAAGTATTTTAAGTATTTTAACTTTGTAACTAGAAACATAGGTGGAGAATTCATATTTTCGTGTGATTATTTACCAGTATTATTAAAAGTGACAGCTCCGCAATCTTATTTATTAGAAGATTGGGTGAATACGAGACATATAAGAAGTGTCAGCAGTAATAACCGGTACATTGGTGATGTGGTAGTTTTCAATAATAAGCTTGTTCGATTTAAAGGAAATTGTATATAAGATGAGAAGATGCGCAAAAAGGAGTTTACAAACTAAGACATATTATAGAAACGATGGTAAATTAAAATCCGATAGAATTAGGTTTAGAAGTAAACGACATTGGTAGGTTAAAGCACCTTTGTGTATGTATACCTTTGGGTTGGAAAAGGAATTTTAGAATGGAAAAAAATAATAACTCTAAACTGATTTCATTTTGGGTGGGACAATAACTAGTATATCTAACTTTAAATCAAAACAAATATATTTACAACTCATCAAGAAAGAAGGTTTTGAACCACTGGTTTTTGAAAGAATGGAAAGAAATTACCGTTTTACTTACAAGGAAATAGAAACAAATATTTTAAAGATTAAGACATTGTACATTAAATAGTTGGCTAAGAGAGTTCCAATTTAGACTTATACATGGCATTATAGATACAAACCATCACCTTTTCCGGTTTGGTTTTGTTTCAAGTGATTTATGTTCTTTTTGTGAAAAAGAAGAAGAAACATATAAACATTCATTTTATTCTTGCGAATATGCGCAATTAATCTGCGAATCATGTTCGAGATTTTTTAAATTATATCGATTTACGGAATTGTAGCTGGAAAGAAATTCTGTTTGGGAGGGAGGAAAGAAATAAAGGAAAACACCAATTGTTAAATTATATTCTAATTCTTGTAAAATATTTGATTTTTAAAAACAGAGTGCATAAGAAACCACCTTCTTTTAATGAAATAAAAAATAATATTGTAGGAGATAGGTTAGAGGAGAGAAAATTGGCATCGATTATGGGAACCTTTACTATCCATTTTTCCAAATGGGAAAACCTAAATAACCAACAAGGAAGAGCCCAGAGCCCATCGTCCACGGGGGGGGGGGGGGGGGGGAGGGGTTAGATAGGGGATAGAACCACTGAGTGGTTTTTGAAAGAATGGAAAGAAATTACGGTTTTACTAACAAGGAAATAGAAAAATATTTTTAAGGTTAAGACATTGTACATTAAATAGTTGGCTAAGAGAGTTCCAATTTCCACTTATACATGGCATTATAGATACAAGACATCACCTTTTCCGGTTTGGTTTTGTTTCAAGTGATTTATGTTCTTTTTGTGAAAAAGAAGAAGAAACATATAAACATTCATTTTATTCTCGCGAATATGCGCAATTAATCTGCGAATCATGTTCGAGATTTTTTAATTATATCGATTTACGGAATTGTAGCTGGAAAGAAATTCTGTTTGGGAGGGAGGAAAGAAATAAAGGAAAACACCAATTGTTAAATCATATTCTAATTCTTGTAAAATATTTGATTTTTAAAAACAGAGTGCATAAGAAACCACCTTCTTTTAATGAAATAAAAAATAATATTGTAGGAGATAGGTTAGAGGAGAGAAAATTGGCATCGATTAGGGGAACCTTTACTATCCATTTTTCCAAATCGTCCAGGGGGGGGGGGGGGGAGGTTAGATAGGGGATAGAACCACTGAGTGGTTCGAACTCAAGTGCATAGATTCCTTTTCTTTTTAAGTTGTTTATATATGTACAATATTAATTTAGAAATTATAGTAGTTTTGAAGCATAACATATACTTGATTTATTAATGACTTATTGCTGATTTCTGTTAATTTATGTATATGTATATATATATATGTATATATATATATAAATATATATGCTGATTTTTATGTATTGTTTTTGATATCATATGGAATCAATAAAAGATTGCTGAAAAACAAAAAAAAGATCCTTAGCTATTTCTTAAGTTCGTGTATCATTGGTTGCTTGGAGTGTCCTGACGATAACTTGTCTGTCTGACGTCAGCCCCTGTCGCTGGATGAACTTGCATCAATGGTTCCGTCCTGTCCCTGGTACCAGTAACACCTATGTAAACCTAAATACCCTCTCAGATATAGATAGATATAAACATAACCTCTTTCTAGTAATTTGCTCAATTTATATTTAAGTCTTAATTCCTAGCACTAATTCATTATCAGCTTGAGCAAGCCTCGCTCTTCAATGATCACCCTACGTAGTGGTCGAGGAGGCGAAACCATAATGACTTCTCTCAAGTGTGTGCGTGTGTGTAATTGGAGTTTTCCAGACGTGTATCAATCAGATATGATTATTTACGTCTGGGGACCGACCTTTAACGTCACCATCCAAAAGACGTCACTCAGTCTCGAACCTGGGTCCGCTGAATCAGTTTATTACTTCCACTGTTAGCTGGATTACAGGCGCACGCCACAACGCCCAGTTGATGTAACTGCTAGGCTCAACGCAGTCGTTATTTCATAACTCCTGAAAAAAAATAAGAAGAAAAAATGGAGAGACAAAAAAGATAAAAACAAACGATAAAACAAAGAATAACAAAAGGAAGACAGAAAAAGGGAATTGATAGGATAGAAATAAAGAAACACATAAGAAAGTTAAAAACAAAGAATAACATTAGGAAAGATTAAAACAAAGAATAACATAAGGAAAGATAGAAGAGAATAAGATAGAAGGATGAAAACAAAGAATAACATAAGAATGATAAAAACAAAAATAACACAAGGAAAGGGAGAAAGATAGAAGGAAAAACAAAGAATAACATAAGAAACAGGTAAGAATAAGATAGAGCAAAGAATTACATAAGGAAATAAAGAAAGAGAAGAAGATAATTGGAAAAACAAAGAATAACAAAAGATAGACAGAAAGACGAAATGATAAGGATAAACACAGAATAACATAAGAAGGATAAAAACAAAAAATAACATAAGGAAAGAGAGAAAGATAAAAAGAAAAACAAAGAATAACATAAAAAAGATAGAAAGGCGAAATGATAATTTTAAACAAAGCATAAAATAACATAAGGAAAGATAGAAAGAGCGAAAGATGGAAGGAAAACAAAGAATAACATAAGGAAATATAGAAAGGGAAGAAGATAGAAGGATAAAAACAAAGAATAACATAAGGAAATATAGAAAGAGAAGAAGATAAAATGATAAAAACACAGAATAACATAAGGAAAGATAGAAACAGATGAAGATGGAAGAAAAACAAAAAATAACATAAGATAGAAAAAGGAAATGATAGGATAAAAACAAACAATGACATAAGGAAATATAGAAAGAGAAGAAGATAAAATGATAAAAACACAGAATAACATAAGGAAAGATAGAAACAGATGAAGATGGAAGAAAAACAAAAAATAACATAAGATAGAAAAAGGAAATGATAGGATAAAAACAAACAATGACATAAGGAAATATAGAAAGAGAAGAAGATAAAATGATAAAAACACAGAATAACATAAGGAAAGATAGAAACAGATGAAGATGGAAGAAAAACAAAAAATAACATAAGATAGAAAGAGGAAATAATAGGATAAAAACAAAGAATAACATAATGAAAATTTACAAATGTGTTGTTCCATGTAATGTATTAAAGTTGCTTTATAATTCAATAGTATTACCACATTTGACATATTGTAATATCGTTTGGGGAAATTCATATTTATCACATTTAAATAAAATAAAGGCCCTTCAAAGGAAAGCAATTCGGATAATAACACATTCAGATTATAATTGTTCTAGTAATCCCTTATTTGTACAAATGAAAGTTCTCCCAGTTCAGGAATTAATAACGCTTAACACCCTAATATTTATGTATAATTTTCATACTGGAAAAATTCCACAAATCTTTAAAACTATGTTTGTAAGCAATTCTTCTATTCATTCGTATAATACAAGGCAAAGATTGTTATTACATAAACCTCCTGTTCGAACAACCCAATCTCTAAATTCATTTTTATATGGAGGAATAAGTAAATGGAATAGTTTACATTATAATATCAGGTCAAGTTCTACTTTATCAAGATTTAGGGTATTGTGTATAAGGGAACTTTTTAAAAAACTTATTGTAACTGAGTAGAATCATTTCCATCTTCCTCTCTCTCTCTCTCTCTCTCTCTCTCTCTCTTTATCCCTATTGTATCTATTATGTGTGCGTGTGTGTGTGTGTGACCAACCGATTTCATCCATTTAATCTCATTTTATGTAAATGTTATATATTACTCTATCTTATTTGTATCTGTATTTTGTTGGGCCCCAACTACAAGCTTTGCTTCTCAGGGGTCCAAACCTTTCATTATATTACATGTTTTGTATCAATAATTTATTATTTGTTTTATGATTGGTTAAATAAATTGAAATTGAATTGAATTGAAATGAAGTCGAGAGATCGTCCCCTTTAGCACACACAGCGAAATCGACTGCTTGCAATTGCTAACTCAGGCTGTTGTCCACATCTGCCGACTGTTTTTAGAACTTATAAACGAACATAGCATATCAAATATTGTCAATTTTTTTTTTTTTTTTTTTATTTATTTAATTTCCAGGAACATAATAACATGAGAACAATTTTCAAACAAAAATAACATAAGGGTGACATTAACAACAACCAATGCCTGGGGATTACCTATAAGAAATGATAAATTCTGTTTAAAGGCTCTCCTCATTGGTTGTTGTAATACAAACTAATACAAACAATAATAGGCAGCAGGTGGGAGCAATAAAAAGATTTTGTTTAAAAAATAAAGCTTAGCAAGACTATTATAATTTACAAATAATGTGCTGGTAAAATAGTTATTATTAAAAAAAAAAAACACCCCTACGCTATTCACAACGTATGTCCTAAGGTAATTAACAGTAAAAAAACACTAACATTAAACCACTGATAGTGTTATATATTAATGTTAAGTTGATACCGTTTGAGAGAAATTCAGTATGCATCGACAATTGGAGGCATGTCAAACAAAATACTACGTAAAGCGTTTAAAAAAGGCCAAACAGATGCATCGACACATAAATCAGCAGTGGAACGTGGGAGTGTGTCCCAGAAACGAGGGAACATATGCAAGCATGTGAACTTTAAACAGTTAGTTCTTGCAAATTCATGGTAGAAAGTGAGAAAATGTATCCTTCGAGAGCTTGTTTTTGGTAAAATGGTACGAGAAATATCATATAAGCAATGCAAACTCTTGACAACAAAACTAACAGAAAGATAAACCATTCTGTTGTATAAAGGCGGTAAATGTACTGCTTCTATTGACTGAATATGATTCTTTTGGTAAGGTAACCAAACGGGGACACCGTATTCCAAAATTGGACGGCAAAGTGAACAAAATAATTTCTTTAGTATCACCGGATTTCTAGAAATAACAATTCGGCGTATGAATCCACACAATCTTGAACATTTAGTAACAACACTCCTAACATGATCTGTCCAACTGAGGTCATGAGAAATAACAAAACCTAAATACTGATAAGTTTTGACCGTTTCAAGAAGCTGTTCATTTATATCATAATTAACATCAATTAATTTTCTAGAGCGAGTAATATGCATTACTTTACATTTTGAAATGTTAAGAGACATATTATTATCTTGACACCACTGATTAATATGGGAAAGATCTGTTTGTAAAACACCAGAATCATTTGCATTAGTAATTGTACGGTATAGCACAGTGTCATCGGCGTACTGCCGAATAGACGAAGATACCACATCAGGCAAGTCGGCAACGTACAAGTTAAAAAGGATAGGCCCAATCACTGACCCCTGAGGTACACCAGAACTCACGGGTACCCATTCAGATTTAGCACCCTCAAACAACACACTCTGCTTCCGATTTGAAAGAAAAGATTTAATCAAAAAAAGTACTCTACCACAAATACCATATTTATGCAATTTGGCTAACAGTAAATAATGATCAACTTTATCAAAAGCCTTCGCCCAATCCAGGAATACAACATCGATTCTAGGTGGATTAGGGCGATCTAAAACTTTTGCCCAATCAAAAAACAAACTAACAGCCTGAGTAGTACAAGATCGTTTTGGTAAGAACCCATGCTGTGAGTCTGGTATAATACCATATTTTACAGAGTGTTCAATCAATTTGTTTACAATAATATGCTCTAACATTTTACAAGGAACTGAACATAATGAAATCGGACGATAATTTGATATTATGTCACGTTTACCAGATTTGTGCAATGGAACAACAAAAGCCCGATTCCAGCATTGAGGAACTGACCCTGATCTAAGGCTGATATTGAATATTCGTGTGAGAACGGGTACAATTGAAATATCACCAAATTTTAAGAAGTTCGGCAATATCCCATCAGGCCCTGGTGGCTTGTTACTCTTCAGACGAACAATTTCTCGCAGTACATCGCTACTTGTAATTTCAATATTTGACAGTGCATCAATATGTGGGTGACATTTACAGTCTTTAAGATCAAGATTAAGTAGATTGTAATCTGAGCGAGTAAAATTGCTCCGAAAATGACAATTAAATGCACGAGCAATTTCAAAAGGAGATTCTAATAAGACATCATTGTGCATAAATGTTGTAACGGTATGATTTTGGCGTTTAGCATTCACAAACGACCAAAATCTCTTAGGATGAGTAGCAGAATTTAAAGCTAATGTCTGGAGATAGTCATTATAGGCAGTTTTAGTAAGTTTTTTCATTTCTTTGCATAATAGCTTAAATTTGTTCCATAAGTCTTCATTTCCCTTGTTAGCTATTGCTTTTCTATAAGCACGCTTCTTCTTTCGTGATAATTTTACAATATCCGAAGTAATCCATGGTGCTCGTCGTTTTCCTTTAGATTCCGTAATAGGAACAACATCTTTTACAACGGCATTTAAAACAAGTGTAAAATTATCCCACGTTTCTTCAATATTATCATCGTTGATGAAAAGATCCCACAGAACGCATTCCAATGTGCGCTGAAAATCTGCTCGACTTGCTTTGTGGAAAGCGTGAAAATGACGCGGCAGTGATTTGGAGTAATTATGAACATTAAGTGAGAAATTGACTGCATCATGATCACTGGCACCGATACCCGGACCACGACTGACGTCTGTGATAAGGTCATCATCGTTGCAAAATACCAAATCAAGAATGGATTCTCGTTGGTTGGTGCCCCGTCGCGTAGGAAATGAGACAAGCTGAGAAAAACCGAGCGACGCGGTCAGTTCAAGAACATCTGAGGTGCCCTGGTTCAGTGCAACAGGAAAAACATCATTAGCGCCATCTACGGTGAGCTGAAGATTGAAATCACCAGTCAAGATGACAGCTTTGTAATGGTGTAAATATGGCGAGATGCGTTGGAAGGAGTAATCGAGTGCATCTCTGAATTTCGAAAGTGGAGAAGATGGTGGACGATACACAGTACCAAACAAGATTTTTCGCTGTTTTTTCCCTGGTATAACTTGGGTCCACAACATCTCACAATGTTTATTATCATTGTTTTCAGATGGGATTTCATATTGATGTAGACGTGAAACACGAAGATCACCCCGACAAGCAAAAAGAACCCCACCGCCATTGCGATTTATCTAACCAAGTTTCTGTAATACAGAAGATATCAATGTTATCATTGACAGCAAGATATTGCAAATCTAAAAGTTTGTTCCCAAGACTGCGTGCATTGAGCAGGACACATTTCAAATTTTCTCGCACAAAGTATTGAGATGTATTGCATGAACTTTCATTATCTGGTCCTGGATTTGGGTGTATATCACCCGAGCATATACGAATTTGAAAAGCTGCGCAAGAGTTTGCATAATACAGACATCGTTTACCAATAAATTTTCTCGATGAACACAAGTTATGAACTGTCTTTGCACCATATTCAAAACCATCTTGTAACAAAAAAGTGCTGCAAGATCCATTTAAATGCAAATTAATGTTCCTTGAAGAGGACAAAACATGGATGAATAGCAGGGTTAAAAGTATTCCATACAGATTAAAGCAAATGCCTTTTCGTTTTGTCATGATAATTGACTCTCCGCCGCTATAGCATGTCAAATTTGCATGTAACCAAAGTGGGTAGTGTGCAATGGAAGAACGCAGAACATGGCCACAGGCATTGGTGATTATGAAAGTTAAACAAATTATATTGATCCAAAACTCACCAAAATCAACCAAATGGAAGACAAATATGTGTCCAGTCAAATCAGTGTATCAAGGCGAATGCGCTGTTAGCCGACTTGAGTTGAAAATAACAAAATCAGAAGGAAATTAGGAGAACGAAAAGTTGCACGTCCATGCTGCCACGCACAAAACGGCGCGATAAATTTTTAAAAGCCACGGTCAATCCATCGCGTATATACTATTCTCCCTAAAAGTGACAATTACTCACTTCACGACTCAAATCCAAATTGCACCAACGGTGCTGAATGCTAAGGTGTAGAGACCGGTTTTGAAGAGGGTCGGGATTTGTTCACAGGGTTGTGTATTATGTGCGACCCTCTCTGAGTTCGCTCGTCGTGTTATGACGTCACAGAATCACTCCGTAGAGCGGTCATTGAAGAGCGAGCTTTTCTCAAGCTGATTATGTGAATTCAGAATCTTTTAATAGGTTCAACACTTATACATGAACAGAATGCGTACACATGAATATCGTAAAATATTAATGATTATTAATATTTGCCTTTCAAACTTTATAAAGTTTTATGATTACTACTAAGCTAATTTACAGCATATAATGCGATTAACTCAAAAAAGTGATAAGTAAAGTAGTAATAACATTCTACTACACTTAGAATCAACACGTCACATTCATTCTACATGTTCCATAACATAATACAATATATAACTTGTAACTAAGAGTAAGATTAAATATAATGTGTATATTTACAACTTCTCGTTAATATGGCACGAAAAAGAGACATGATAACGAAGCTTTTCGACCTGCAGTTTAACTTCTCGTTAGTATTTACAGATTTACAAATGATCCCAATCCAACATGGAATCCCAAATCACGACTATCAGGTTGTCCTTAACAACAGACTGTTGTCTTCACCGTTAATAACGATTCCAATCCAACATGGAATCCAAGACTTAGGCCCCACCTTAGAAAGAGTTGCGATTGATTCAAATCGACCGCAACATAAAATTAATCGCAAATGCGTTCTTTAGAGATAGGAGGTAAGCTTCGATCGATTTGAATCAATCGCAACATTTTATAACACGGGCCCTGGACTATCCGGTTGTCTGAACAACACCAATGCTGTCTTCACCGAGAGCCGTATTCACAACTTCCTACTCTATTGTAGTCTTCAAGTTATCCCAAATCGTATCAGCATCTGAATTTCAATTGAACTTTCCTGTCTTATTTATATGTCGTGGGGTGGGTTGGATTAGATACCCAGGGTTGTACCATATTAGGGAACAGAACTTTGGAAGAAAGCTCAGGAACACCAGATCTTGGCTTCTTAGATTTTATTGAAGCATGACAGAAGTAGAGTATACAAAAACGACAAAGAAAACAACCCCAAAATCAAGAGGCTACTGGTGATAACCCACCACCAACACCATCCAGGATACCAGGATACCAATTCTATTGCTGCATGATGGAGTTGGATCAGATCAGCCCTTCTCCAGACTTGCTTCGATTGCAGTTCCGACTTGCACCAGAACCGGAACATGCAATAAACCTAAACCTAAAATGCCTTGCAAACAGTGCAACCACGGAACCACCCTAAGAAAATATCACTCCGCTACAGAGTTGTAAAACTGTAAAACAGCCAATATTTCTAAAGGAATACATACTCTTGTTTCAGTCGATGAGAAGATAACAAAATCCTCCAAATCCATCAATAACTGGGCGTTGTGGAGTGCGCCTGTAATCCAGCTACCAGTGGAAGTTATAAACTGATTCAGCGGACCCAGGTTCGAGACTGAGTCACGTCTTTCGGATGGTGACGTTAAAGGTCGGTCCCAGACGTAAATAATCATATCTGATTGATACACGTCTGTAAAATCCCAATTACACACATACACAATTACATAATTATGATAAGAAATAATAACCATAGAATTATATTATCATAGCGTACAGACATCGATCATCCCAACTCTGTCAAAGTGATTTGGTCAATCAAAAGAATTCCAACCACCTGTACGCAAATAATATGCAAATTGAGTCGTTCTTCTCAAGTAAGCTAATCAAAATTCCATTTCCTGACATATACTAACTTTCTCCCGTAGACCTAATGGTCAAGATTTTGGGTGACTAGTATTCTTAGAAATTGATTTAATGTCTACGCCCCAGTGCCCCACTTTTAGTTTCTATTGCGTCTGGTCAATCATTTCATAACTTGTTCCCGATTGGTTGAAAGTTTCACTTGCTACCAGCCGGATTAAACAGTGTTTTTTCTTGAAAATGTCTTTCCCAAGTCAATGGATGTTCACCTCTTCCCCATTTATCTTTTTCCTTAACCTTATTTGGGCATAGGGATTCGTTACAAGGGCTAATCCCAAGAATACTGACTAACTGATGGTGTGACGTTTGACCGACATGACCGACGTTACCCTTGGCATAACTACTATGAAACTGCCACAGGAAGTTCCCCACCTATCTCATGAAACCTGTCATTTGCGTGAATGTCTTCTTCCTTTATAGTGAATAAAGATAAACATAGACTCATCATAAAACTTAACATTGTGATGGAATATTCTATCTCTTCAGAGAGAGAGAGGGGGGGGGGGGCCTGTGAGAAATGCAATACAAGCATACTAATATAGAAAATACAACAACACATAAGATAACCTTAAAGACCTCAGCCTGACCGAATTGAAATATACCCTTTATTCATCCACGGGGAGCTATATATTTTCTGAACAAATTGAAACCAACTTCATGAGATTCCGTTTCCTGTGGAATGAGTAACAGCGTCCCGAATGTTGAGCCCCGGTGGTTTTTCTGACGAGGGCCCCGTCTCTGAGGAACGCTACTTTGCGGGGGGTGAAAATTTGATGACGACATATCGTGTAGACGCACTCGGAGCTGTATACATGACATGTCGTCACACGTCTAGCGACCCCCTGCAGTTTCCTCTGTTGTTACGCCATAGGGAGGGGGCGGACCAAAAAAAATTATCTTTTTTATTTTTTATGGATAAACGGAGACGAACATTTATGAATACCCAGGGTAATTATATTCTTTGTTTACTAAGCTTTACGTCAATATATGGTTGTTTTGGGTCAGGCTGAGGTCTTTAATACATACGAATGACATTATCTTTCTGTAATACTAAATATGGCTTCCCAAGTCACATGTCGATTAACTTCTTCCATACAAACCATGGTACTGATTATGCCTTCTCATAACATTTAATAAGTCTTGTCTACATGATACATACAATATTCAAAGTCACCTTGTGACAAATCCCAACCCCATAAATTCCTCTTTTTATGGCGGATTCACTCAATTATGAATATCTTATGGATACAATTATTTCCCAACTTCTGATAAGCTGCTGTTTATAATGGTAAATTTCAACCCCCCAAAAGAAAAGAAAATTGTATTCTCAAAGAAAGAAAATAATAGCGTAGCCTATAAAATGCAGTTTACAACACAGGCTTCTGGTAATAAAAAGACTGGTAATTAACCCCGACTTATTCATGTATAATTGTCCTCCTTTAAATGTCAAAGCTAATTGAAGGAAACTGATGAACGATTTGCTCTTAAACCCAATATATTAAGGGAAATGTATTTTCGTTGAATCTATGGCCACTACTTGCATATATTTTTCACATCATTGTTAATATAATTCACATGTATTCCTGGAAAATGTTCATGTACAATGTCAATGAAGTTTCGAAATAAAGCAAAGTACAACAATACAATAAAATCTATGCATATTTCTAATTATCGGGTTAAATCTTAAGAGTAGCCGATATACGGATTTCCATTATATAAAATGACTTAAAGGAAACCAAAAATTATTGGGCATGGGGCTCCATGCCTGTTCCATGCCGGTATAAAATATTAATTTAAAAAAATCACCATTGAATATTACTTCTATAGACAGATTTAAATTCGAAATACACACTCTAGAATAAAAACAAAAGGTTTGTACGTAGAATAGTGGGCATACCCGTATATGCTCGGGTATGTTTTCCGTGGATTCAAGCCATGAAACCGACAGCCAACGAGACTGAAAATGTTTCATGTTTCGTGTTTCGTGGGCCTTCTGACAACTTTTTGAAGGTTCAGACCGACGGGTCACGAGACCGACAATATCAGTCTCGTTGTTCTTCTGGTAACTTTTCAGAGAGTTCACTAGACCGACAATGTTAGTCTCCTTGTTCTTCTAGTAACTTTTCAGAGGGTTCACTAGACCGACGGCCCACGAGACCGACAATGTCGGTCTCGTTGTTCATCTGGTAACTTTTCAGAGGGTTCACTAGACCGACGGCCCACTAGATTGACAATGTCGGTCTCCATGTTCTTCTAGTAACTTTTCAGAGGGTTCACTATATCGAAAATGCCAGTCTTGTTGTTCTTCTCGTAACTTTTCAGAGGGTTCACTAGACCGACAGCCCACTAGACCAGCAATGGCGGCCTCATTGTTCTTGTAACTTTCCGAGGGTTCACTAGACCGACGGCCCACAAAACCGACAATGACGGTCTCCATGTTCTTCTAGTAACTTTTGAGAGGGTTCACTAGACCGACAGCCCACTAGACTGACAATGGCGGTCTTGTTGTTCTTCTAGTAACGTTTAACAGGGTTCGCTAGGCCAACGGCCCACTAACCGACAATTTCAGTCTCCTTGTTCTTCTAGTAACTTTTCAAATATTTCACTAGATTGACAATGTCGGTCTCCATGTTCTTCTAGTAACTTTTCAGAGGGTTCACTAGACCGACGGCCCACAAGACCGACAATGTCGGTCTCGTTGTTCATCTGGTAACTTTTCAGAGGGTTCACTAATCCGACGGCCCACTAGATTGACAATGTCGGTCTCCATGTTCTTCTAGTAACTTTTCAGAGGGTTCACTAGACCGACAATGGCGGTCTCGTTGTTCTTCTAGTAACTTTTCAGAGGGTTCACTAGACCGACAATGGCGGTCCGCTTGTTCTTCTTGTAACTTTTCAGAGGGTTCACTAGACCGACGGCCTGCTAGACCGACAATGACGGTCTCCTTGTTCTAGTAACTTTTCAGAGGGTTCACTAGACCGACAATGCCAGTCTTGTTGTTCTTCTAGTAACTTTTCAGAGGGTTCACTAGACCGTGACGGCGCACTAGACCGACAATGTCGGTCTCGTTGTTCTTCTAGGTTTCAATAGGCCGACGGCCAACAAAACGACAATGTCGGTCTCGTTGTTCATCTGGTAACTTTTAAGAGCGTTCACTAGACCGACAATGTCGGTCTCGCTGCGCATCTGGTAACTTTTCAGAGGGTTCACTAGACCGACGGCCCACTAGATTGACTATGTCGGTCTCCATGCTCTTCTAGTAACTTTTCAGAGGGTTCACTAGATCGACAATGTCAGTCTTGTTGTTCATCTGGTAACTTTTCAGAGGGTTCACTAGACCGAAGGCCTGCTAGGCCTACAATATCAGTCTCGTTGTTCTTCTAGTAACGCTTCAGAGGATTCACTAGACCGACGGCACACTAGACCGACAATGACGGTCTCCTTGTTCTAGTAACTTTTCGGAGGGTTCACTACACCGACAATGCCAGACTTGTTGTTCTTCTAGTAACTTTTCAGAGGGTTCACTAGACCGACAATGTCGGTCTTGTTGTTCTTCTGGCAACTTTTCAGAGGTTTCAATAGGCCGACGGCCAACCAAAACGACAATGTCGGTCTCGTTGTTCTTCTAGTACCTTTTCAGATGGTTCACTAGACCGACAATGTCGGTCTCGTTGTTCATCTGGTAACTTTTCAGAGGGTTCACTAGACCGACGGCCCACTAGATTGACAATGTCGGTCTCCATGTTCTTCTAGTAACTTTTCAGAGGGTTCACTAGACCGACGGCCCACTAGACTGACAATGGCGGTCTCGTTGTTCTTCTAGTAACTTTTCAGAGGGTTCACTAGCCTGACAATGGCGGTCTCGTTGCTCTTCTAGTAACTTTTCAGAGGGTTCACTAGACCGACGGCCCACTAGACTGACATTGGCGGTCTCTCGTTGTTCTTTTAGTAACTTTTCCCAGGGTTCACTAGACAGACGGCCCACGAAACCGACAATTTCAGTCTCCTTGTTCTTCTAGTAACTTTTCAAATATTTCACTAGATTGACAATGTCGGTCTCCATGTTCTTCTAGTAACTTTTCAGAGGGTTCACTAGAC
The DNA here is from genome assembly GCA_025617745.1 of Heliocidaris erythrogramma. Lineage (NCBI taxonomy): Eukaryota > Metazoa > Echinodermata > Echinoidea > Camarodonta > Echinometridae > Heliocidaris > Heliocidaris erythrogramma. Next base: position 45,475,555 of record CM046862.1, read on the forward strand.
CGACGGCCCACAAGACCGACAATGTCGGTCTCGTTGTTCATCTGGTAACTTTTCAGAGGGTTCACTAGACCGACGGCCCACTAGATTGACAATGTCGGTCTCCATGTTCTTCTAGTAACTTTTCAGAGGGTTCACTAGACCGACAATGGCGGTCTCGTTGTTCTTCTAGTAACTTTTCAGAGGGTTCACTAGACCGACAATGGCGGTCCGCTTGTTCTTCTTGTAACTTTTCAGAGGGTTCACTAGACCGACGGCCTGCTAGACCGACAATGACGGTCTCCTTGTTCTAGTAACTTTTCAGAGGGTTCACTAGACCGACAATGCCAGTCTTGTTGTTCTTCTAGTAACTTTTCAGAGGGTTCACTAGACCGTGACGGCGCACTAGACCGACAATGTCGGTCTCGTTGTTCTTCTAGGTTTCAATAGGCCGACGGCCAACAAAACGACAATGTCGGTCTCGTTGTTCATCTGGTAACTTTTAAGAGCGTTCACTAGACCGACAATGTCGGTCTCGCTGCGCATCTGGTAACTTTTCAGAGGGTTCACTAGACCGACGGCCCACTAGATTGACTATGTCGGTCTCCATGCTCTTCTAGTAACTTTTCAGAGGGTTCACTAGATCGACAATGTCAGTCTTGTTGTTCATCTGGTAACTTTTCAGAGGGTTCACTAGACCGAAGGCCTGCTAGGCCTACAATATCAGTCTCGTTGTTCTTCTAGTAACGCTTCAGAGGATTCACTAGACCGACGGCACACTAGACCGACAATGACGGTCTCCTTGTTCTAGTAACTTTTCGGAGGGTTCACTACACCGACAATGCCAGACTTGTTGTTCTTCTAGTAACTTTTCAGAGGGTTCACTAGACCGACAATGTCGGTCTTGTTGTTCTTCTGGCAACTTTTCAGAGGTTTCAATAGGCCGACGGCCAACCAAAACGACAATGTCGGTCTCGTTGTTCTTCTAGTACCTTTTCAGATGGTTCACTAGACCGACAATGTCGGTCTCGTTGTTCATCTGGTAACTTTTCAGAGGGTTCACTAGACCGACGGCCCACTAGATTGACAATGTCGGTCTCCATGTTCTTCTAGTAACTTTTCAGAGGGTTCACTAGACCGACGGCCCACTAGACTGACAATGGCGGTCTCGTTGTTCTTCTAGTAACTTTTCAGAGGGTTCACTAGCCTGACAATGGCGGTCTCGTTGCTCTTCTAGTAACTTTTCAGAGGGTTCACTAGACCGACGGCCCACTAGACTGACATTGGCGGTCTCTCGTTGTTCTTTTAGTAACTTTTCCCAGGGTTCACTAGACAGACGGCCCACGAAACCGACAATTTCAGTCTCCTTGTTCTTCTAGTAACTTTTCAAATATTTCACTAGATTGACAATGTCGGTCTCCATGTTCTTCTAGTAACTTTTCAGAGGGTTCACTAGACCGACGGCCCACAAGACCGACAATGTCGGTCTCGTTGTTCATCTGGTAACTTTTCAGAGGGTTCACTAGACCGACGGCCCACTAGATTGACAATGTCGGTCTCCATGTTCTTCTAGTAACTTTTCAGAGGGTTCACTAGACCGACAATGGCGGTCTCGTTGTTCTTCTAGTAACTTTTCAGAGGGTTCACTAGACCGACAATGGCGGTCCGCTTGTTCTTCTTGTAACTTTTCAGAGGGTTCACTAGACCGACGGCCTGCTAGACCGACAATGACGGTCTCCTTGTTCTAGTAACTTTTCAGAGGGTTCACTAGACCGACAATGCCAGTCTTGTTGTTCTTCTAGTAACTTTTCAGAGGGTTCACTAGACCGTGACGGCGCACTAGACCGACAATGTCGGTCTCGTTGTTCTTCTAGGTTTCAATAGGCCGACGGCCAACAAAACGACAATGTCGGTCTCGTTGTTCATCTGGTAACTTTTAAGAGCGTTCACTAGACCGACAATGTCGGTCTCGCTGCGCATCTGGTAACTTTTCAGAGGGTTCACTAGACCGACGGCCCACTAGATTGACTATGTCGGTCTCCATGCTCTTCTAGTAACTTTTCAGAGGGTTCACTAGATCGACAATGTCAGTCTTGTTGTTCATCTGGTAACTTTTCAGAGGGTTCACTAGACCGAAGGCCTGCTAGGCCTACAATATCAGTCTCGTTGTTCTTCTAGTAACGCTTCAGAGGATTCACTAGACCGACGGCACACTAGACCGACAATGACGGTCTCCTTGTTCTAGTAACTTTTCGGAGGGTTCACTACACCGACAATGCCAGACTTGTTGTTCTTCTAGTAACTTTTCAGAGGGTTCACTAGACCGACAATGTCGGTCTTGTTGTTCTTCTGGCAACTTTTCAGAGGTTTCAATAGGCCGACGGCCAACCAAAACGACAATGTCGGTCTCGTTGTTCTTCTAGTACCTTTTCAGATGGTTCACTAGACCGACAATGTCGGTCTCGTTGTTCATCTGGTAACTTTTCAGAGGGTTCACTAGACCGACGGCCCACTAGATTGACAATGTCGGTCTCCATGTTCTTCTAGTAACTTTTCAGAGGGTTCACTAGACCGACGGCCCACTAGACTGACAATGGCGGTCTCGTTGTTCTTCTAGTAACTTTTCAGAGGGTTCACTAGCCTGACAATGGCGGTCTCGTTGCTCTTCTAGTAACTTTTCAGAGGGTTCACTAGACCGACGGCCCACTAGACTGACATTGGCGGTCTCTCGTTGTTCTTTTAGTAACTTTTCCCAGGGTTCACTAGACAGACGGCCCACGAAACCGACAATTTCAGTCTCCTTGTTCTTCTAGTAACTTTTCAAATATTTCACTAGATTGACAATGTCGGTCTCCATGTTCTTCTAGTAACTTTTCAGAGGGTTCACTAGACCGACGGCCCACAAGACCGACAATGTCGGTCTCGTTGTTCATCTGGTAACTTTTCAGAGGGTTCACTAGACCGACGGCCCACTAGATTGACAATGTCGGTCTCCATGTTCTTCTAGTAACTTTTCAGAGGGTTCACTAGACCGACAATGGCGGTCTCGTTGTTCTTCTAGTAACTTTTCAGAGGGTTCACTAGACCGACAATGGCGGTCCGCTTGTTCTTCTTGTAACTTTTCAGAGGGTTCACTAGACCGACGGCCTGCTAGACCGACAATGACGGTCTCCTTGTTCTAGTAACTTTTCAGAGGGTTCACTAGACCGACAATGCCAGTCTTGTTGTTCTTCTAGTAACTTTTCAGAGGGTTCACTAGACCGTGACGGCGCACTAGACCGACAATGTCGGTCTCGTTGTTCTTCTAGGTTTCAATAGGCCGACGGCCAACAAAACGACAATGTCGGTCTCGTTGTTCATCTGGTAACTTTTAAGAGCGTTCATTAGACCGACAATGTCGGTCTCGCTGTGCATCTGGTAACTTTTCAGAGGGTTCACTAGACCGACGGCCAACTAGATTGACAATGTCGGTCTCCATGCTCTTCTAGTAACTTTTCAGAGGGTTCACTAGATCGACAATGTCGGTCTTGTTGTTCATCTTGTAACTTTTCAGAGGGTTCACTAGACCGAAGGCCTGCTAGGCCTACAATGTCAGTCTCGTTGTTCTTCTAGTAACGCTTCAGAGGGTTCACTAGACCGACGGCCCACTAAACCGACAATGACGGTCTCCTTGTTCTAGTAACTTTTCAGAGGGTTCACTACACCGACAATGCCGGACTTGTTGTTCTTCTAGTAACTTTTCAGAGGGTTCACTAGACCGACAATGTCGGTCTTGTTGTTCTTCTGGCAACTTTTCAGAGGTTTCAATAGGCCGACGGCCAACCAAAACGACAATGTCGGTCTCGTTGTTCTTCTAGTACCTTTTCAGATGGTTCACTAGACCGACGGCCCACTAGATTGACAATGTCGGTCTCCATGTTCTTCTAGTAACTTTTCAGAGGGTTCACTAGACCGACGGCCCACTAGACTGACAATGGCGGTCTCGTTGTTCTTCTAGTAACTTTTCAGAGGGTTCACTAGCCTGACAATGGCGGTCTCGTTGCTCTTCTAGTAACTTTTCAGAGGGTTCACTAGACCGACGGCCCACTAGACGGACATTGGCGGTCTCTCGTTGTTCTTTTAGTAACTTTTCCCAGGGTTCAATAGACAGACGGCCCACGAAACCGACATTTTCTCCCTGCCCTTATGTATTTCGTTTTGTCTGTCTAGGGGGCTGTCGGTCTCGTGGGCCGTAGGTCTCGTGGAATTTTCGGAACTTTCTTTTCTATATTTTCTTATGTATATCTTTGTGTTGTCGTTCTTGTAGGCTGTTTGTCTACTGGGATGACCCCGTTTTCCGTTTTGTCCCCCTATGCGCTCACTTGAACGTTTTATTTGGGGTTTATTTGCTGCTGTTTCTTCTTCTGCTTCTTCTTCTTTTTGTACTTCTTCTTCTTCAGTCTTTTTTCTGTCATTTGTAATTCAAGGTCTTTTAACAATTTATACAAATTATTACACTTGAAGGTGAGGAAACCAGTCTCTAAATGACCACAACTTACTACACTAAACAATCATTGATTGTTTTTGGAGATCAGAAACAATGATACCTAAATCTATGTAACGTCTACTTGTCTTAGTAATTTCATAATTATCTTGGGGCTTATGCTTGAACCATGCGTTCCTTTATATGAAATCAATTTTCTGCTGGTAACTCGTATTCCGGTTCGGTATCATCAGTCACTTCTAATATTAATTTCTTCACTCGAGCTGTTTGCTCAGCGACTCTTTCATTTTCATATGTCGCCTCCTCGATTGCATTCGTTCGGGCTAGAGATGCATCATCATATGATTTTATGTCCTCGTAGGCTGGTTGCTGCATAGATGTTTGATCTAAAGATGTGTAAGGGTCCAGTTCCTGGACCAGCTTTTCATCGGCCAACTGCTTTAGAGCGATGTTGGAACGTCTGAAATAAAGGCAAGAAAGGTACTTTAATCAGTTTTATGACACTGACATATAGGCCCCTCCCACTCGAGGTTGTTGAAACTTCCATTATTCGGGCAAAAAAATTATTTGAGAGAGTTTGTTGCCACTATGAATAAACCACGGCAAAGTGAAAATCAAATTCCAAGAAAGCAAAACATTATACATACTCTTGTGCAATTACATGCATATGAAATTATTGATATATAGCGTATAGGTTGAAAAACAAAATAATAAGATTTTTCATTACGATGGCATTATGTTAATCAGTAATATTAAGCCCTATAAACCTGAAATAAATCGCTATTTATTCCAAAATGAATATTTTTGATTTGCAACAACCTATTTTACTCTCTTAAAACATAAAACTTTCAAAATCTCCCAAAATATCTATTTGACAATGCATCTATATAATTAACTAACAGAAATCTTGTCATTACGAAATCTGTTTAACAGAAGGATGACGTTCCAGATCCCTATGTTGTAAATAAAAGTAACAAATTTATTTATTTATTCATTCTTATTTATTTAATTTCCAGGAACATAATTATAACATGACAATAATTTCCAAACAAACATAACAACATAAGTGTAACATAAACAACAACCAATGCCTGGGGATCCTATAAGAAATGATAATTTCTGTTTAAAGGCTCTTGATTAATACAAAGTAATGCAAACAGTAGTAGGCAGATGTGGCAGCAATAAAAAGATGTTTTTTAAATGAAGCATAACATGCCTATGGCGTTCGCCATTTAACCATGGAACATCATGGTCATGAATGATTTATAATTACTGTGCCTGCAAAATAAAAATAAATAAAAAATAGAACATCCCTACGCCCTTCGCAACGTGCGTCCTAAGGTTATTAACAGTGAAATTATCAGAAAAAAAATGTAGCATATATTTGAAACGATAGCTTAATTTTATTACTCTCTCTTATAAAATCTTCACATATTCGCATGTGCAATCATGCCCGTCCCCCGCCCGCCCGCCTGCCCGCCCGCCCCCGCTTTCCACCACGATCACCACTCGGAGACGTACCTAGCTTCCGATAGTGATTATTTGCATTACCATGCGTACAAGCAGAATTTGAGTGTAAGGGTAAAAAGAGGGTTGTGTGTGGGTGTTTGTGTGAGTGGGGGAGGGGGGGGGGGGCCTTCAGTGCGGCTACTCTCAGAAAGCACCATGACTATGTCTCACCTGAGATGAAGGTACATCAATGTCATGATGATACCAGAAAAGGTAACAAAAGCAAGAAGTATACCCACAGCGAGAGTGCTAACCATTTCTGGTAAAAAAAAAATTAAGGGAAAATCTAAAAATATTACACACCGCTTATGACAGGTGCGCCATATACAAACAACAGATGGCATGATATTACCTTACCATTATTCATTAATCCATCTGGAGAAGCAAGAAATTTTGCATTTTTTCTTTATCGTTTTTCAAATGCAAAGTTTTTATTTAAACTCTTTTGGTAAAGGCTTATTCCGCATGTTTTGACCAGTTTCATGATATCATTTTAATATTTACTACACATAAATGGCATATTATACGCCTGAACTTTTGATTTTGAAAACATGCAAGAGCGATCATACTGCGACATCGCCGAAAATTCCCTCTGTATATTAGAGCCTACAATCATGATAAGACCACGAAGCTGAATTACTAACAGTTTATTATGTCTTTCATTTAAGGCTTCCCATCACATACCCTGGGAATAAGAAAATAATGTTACATTAAATATTAACAAACAATGTTGCGTCCATGCGGGATCTACATGTATTTGTACATTAACATGTGTTAAAATGAATCATGGAAAGTATTTTTATTAGTGATAGAGGTATATAAATGTTAAGAAAAATATTATGTTGTATGGTTAAGTACACCACCACTCAGTAACCTCAGTAGTAGCTAGCTCTTTAAAGTACAGATGACATCACCTTTAGAGCAACCCCTCTCTTGTTTGCACTGGCACACTGTTATTTTCGAAGACGAAACTTCCTGCTGAAAAGTTTGCCCTGCATGACAGAAAATGATAAAGGCATTCCAGCTTTATATTTCATTAGGGTGCATTTCATATACTTGATAAATATTGTCGATATGCAATAATAAACATTCGTTTAGAAAAACAAACGCTTCGTATATATTTTGATAATTGTGTTTATCATGACTTTTGTATACTTGTTTGAGAAGAACATGCGTTATTTACATAACTTATCAAATTTTGTAAGAACTTCATGCGATTTTTGCCCAACATCAGAACCATGAAGACTGAAATATGTTTTTTCTTTTCAACTAATCCCGTTTAAAACATCTCGTTCACGGACCGATAACAGAGGTCAACAGAATCATATACCTTGGAATCAAATCGCGCATTATCTACAAGTAGGCATAATTGTTAATTACAGTCAGTAATATCCTCACCAAAACCTCAATTCCAGGTTCACTCTTTGAAAATGTAATGATATTATCTGCACGAGAGCTACTGGAGGGGCTGACACCCCTCCCTCGCCGTTACAAATTTCTGTCCACAAAGCCGGATTTTGACTATTTTTTTTTTTGGGGGGGGGGGGCGTTTTACGGCAAATTTAATTATCGGAGGACATTATTTTCCTGTTCGGAAACTATTCGCTTACTCGTCTGCAAATTTGGTCCGACATTCCCCATTTTTAATATAGTGAAGCCACGCATATTTGGTAAACAAAGAAATATAAAGCTCAAAGCATAATCAAGTATGGTTGCTCCAACAATGCTTGATATATACATGTGAGTCATTGAAACAAATGGTCATTATGTTTTTGTCCTTACCAGTGTTGACATTCAATTCACTAGATGTATATGCTGTCATAGATGTAGTAATAGCAGCAGTTGAAGTAGCAGCAACAGTAGTAGACGGCGTTGGCTGGACAACTATCCGTCAGAATTAATGAAACATATACGATGCAAATGAAAAGTGAACGAATTACATGTACTTCTATCCCTAACAAATTTATGGTCATTATTCTGAATAGTACCGTAGCGTGAGTCCAGCCACTGAAGGGGCATCGATTTTACTCGGTAAAAAAAATACGAATTGACAAGGCCACTGATTATGGGAGGTGTGGTAAGGGATAATCACGTCTTTTTTTTTTTCTTGTTTTCCTTTTCCCCCTTCTTCCTTTCATTTTATTTTTCTTTTTTTTGCCCTTATTCTCATTTTTCTATAAAGGATTTCACCGAGCACACTCATGATGTCTTTGTCCTTCCAGTGTTGACATTCAATTCACTACATGTATGTTGTCATAGATGGTCATGATGTTTTTGTCCTTACCAGTGTTGACATTCAATTCACTAGATGTATATGCTGTCATAGATGTAGTAGTAGCAGCAGTTGAAGTAGCAGCAACAGTAGTGGGCGGCGTTGGCTGGACTACAGTACTATACGTAGTCCAGATACGATGCAAATGAAAAGTGAATGAATTACTTCTATCCCTAACAAATTACAAATTTATGGTCTTTTTATTTTTATACACTAAGACTGTTTCAGCACTTTCAAAGCTCTTCCTTTGAGCACTTTTTGTTCGATGGGGACCAGGGTCCAAAACCAAATGGATGCGCTTGTGCCCTTCGGTAAAGCATTAATCCCATAAGCGTCGCCAGGGGGGGGGGGGGGGGGGGGAGTGTGGAGGGTGTCTTTTGAAAGGGGCGACATGTTCTTAGTATCAGTGTTGTTATATTCATATCTACCTCAGATTACATACTAGCAGTCTACCAGTACACCCACTCGGTTCACATTTACCGAAGCTAAAAAGAAAAAATAAATAAGTTATTAAATGAGGTTTTTTTAAAATGAAAGAGCGCCGTCTATAGCCTTGATAATTTTGCTAAAGAGAAATGTACCTGTATCACTAAGAAGTGATTTGTAGGTACTATCTAGTTATCAAAATCATAATACTGACTGATAAAGTCCATGTATATTTTAAGTCCTTTTGCTCTATTGTATATACTGTCAGAAGAGTGAATTATTTCGAAAAGCCTTCGCCTTGAAATATTCACTGAAGCCTTTGTGAATTACTCACAATGTTGGGTCTGTAAAGAAAAATAAGATAGAGAACATTTTGAGAGCTTGGTTTTGGTGTTGGACAAATTATGCTTTCTCCAAAGCCCTATAATTTATCATCTTGTTTACTTCTTATCAGTGTTACTCAAAAGATGGGACCTTGCCGTGTAAAATAAAGTCATGCGCGCCCCCATGCGGCTGCGTATGATGACAGAGAATCCTTCAGCGGCTGCGCGGTCCAATATAAACATATTTTCCGGGTAATGTGTCAGGGAAAATCGGCTCTAACATAAAAGGGGCAGAAGGTGGCAGCCAAATCTGGTATCAGCTTAAAGCTGAGACATCAGGAAAAATGGTGGTAATAAAACTGAATTGGAAATCCGTGGAAATCTAAAAGTTTCATATAGATTTATAAAAAACACGAATAATCAGCCCATTTTCTAGGATAATTACCCCATTATACTCACGAAGATTGCGTTTCTTTCCATTTTTACCCCATTCACACAGTGAATATGTGGGAGCAATTATAGATCGAAAACTTAAAAACTACATGTTGAAATAAATTGGTCACAATTTGCACTGAAACTCGCAATTTGTTGAATTTTTGCGGCTTGAAGTAGGAAATATACACCCTTAATGTACGTACCGGAGTTAAATATTTTACTGAAATATTCTTCAAAGTACTGTCTTTAAACAGGGCATGACAAAAATTTAAAAAACACGAATTGCCCAAAATGATTTTTTGGCGCACTTTGGTATAGCCCTGGCCCACTGTGCGTCGGTTCACTGGTTGCTTACTCACAAGCATACACTTGCTTTCTTTGCAGTCTGGTAGACGTAAACCAGCAAACCATCAGAAATCTAAAAAGCTGACTGGAACAGTCATTATTCTGAATAGTGGCGTAGCGTGAGTCAACCCACTGAAGGGGCATCGGCTTTAATCGGGAAATAAAAATACGAATTGACAAGGCCACTGATGATGGGAGGTGTGGTAAGGGATAATAACGTCTTTTAAATTATTTTCTTGTTTTCCTTTTCCCCCTTCTTCCTTTCATTTTATTTTTCTTCTTTTTCTTTCTTTTTCATCGTCATTTGATTGGGGGCACGTGATCAACTGACATGTGGTTAATAAAGACAACATGCACTCTATCTTGTTGCCCTTATTCTCATCTTTCTATAAAGGATTTCACCGAGTACACTCTAATAGAAGTGGTAAGATGGAAGTTAAGTGACTTTTAATCACGTCAAATCTTGTGAAATATTTTCTCCCTATTTTCATATTTTTGCCCACCATCATCTAGTGAGAATATTGAGTTTTTCATAAAGAATGATTAGTTCCTGTCATGTTTAGTAAACTGCAGTTACTTGATCATTCATGCGATATACTTCATCAAATATTAAAATACGTTAGTGTTAAAGTGGGTTTTTGTTTAAATATATTTTACATAATTATATCCAAGTTCAAGTCGGCCATCTCTGCTTTGTGATACTCACTCGTGAAGAAAGATATTTATCCCGGGCCACCGCAGCTCTCAGTAAAGTCACCTGAACATGGAGACTGACACCATGCATCTGACACTACTCCCAGACGAGCATAGTCATCTCTAGCTTCACCGCAGAAGCATTCAATGCTATTTTCAACTCCAGCGTATATATAGTTAGCTATGGTCGACTCGTACCAAAACTGAATGCAGTAAGAAATGGTCATACCTTGATCGGTTTGTATATTATTACCAGGGAATACTCTATCAGAATTATTGTCGACAAAGCACCCAAGATATCCATCTCCTGTAAATGATTTTTTTTTAATATAATAATAACAATGACAGTAGTATAGTAAATGATGATGATGATGATAATGAGAATAATGAGAAGAAAAAGAAGAAGAAGAAGAAGAAGAAAAAATAAGAAAAAAATATATAATGATAATTACAGTATAGAAATACTAGTTATCATCATAATCATCATCATCATCATCATGAAATAATAAAATTGAATTCCGAATGTCAGATGCAGAATTACAGGGGTGATGATCGAACTTAGAGATATTTACATTTACGTGTGAGAAAAGAGGGGATGACCCCAGAAAGCTAGCACGTGCTGGGGGAGCCTAAATATGATACATTATAATGTAATACAATACATATATTCCATCATATTTTAAAAAATAACTCTATAACTGAATAAAAGTGTCTGCAGTGTGATCATCGTCACTTCAATATCGCCATCTTCATACGATTATTAATGACATAATAATTCTCGAGTAAGTGCAGCGAAAGAGTAATTTCTTATTGGAAAAAAATATATTAACAATTTTCATACTTTCATACTACCGTAACCATGGGATGAAGTAAATAACAATGTTTCTTTTTGAAATAATAATCTGTGATTATGACAGTGGACATCAGCATGCGTTAGGCATATTAACATGAAGATGCACACATTTAAAGATTACAAATCCAATGAATCATACTAAATTATTAAATTGTTTTATGTTTAATCGTTGTATCGATATGTATCTTTTATGCTTATATTGAAATGAAAAAATTGTATTAAAAAACAAAATTATTTGTTTTCCATTTTTTCTAAATTTTCCTGGGGAACATGTCTCAATCCCACTCCCCCACCCCCGCCAGGATAGCCACCCCTGAGTCGGAGATCGTAATGGTTTTTACTTTTATTTTCATTTAAAGCTAGCCCAGTGGCCAAGGTAGTGATTATTGGTGCATAATTATGCGTAAAGCTTTTGTCTGTAATTCCATTAGTGTATTCATCTCTGTTTTACCACAATTCCTCAAACCTTAACAAAATATGACAAATATGGTTACAGGTAACATTATAGTATACTAGTTCAAAAGTATATATAATTGTTCACTTCAACTTTGATGGGTCCTTGTCTTTCTTTAAAAGAATAATCGTTTCACATTTTCTTTTCAATGATTTTCAATTTTAGCTATTATAGTGAATATTCTAAGTACTGGACATGCGATGGCATGGTGAAAGAACCTGTCTAGAAAAATAACTTAATGTAGAAGGTTGATTATGTAGTACATATAAGAATAGCTATAGGTATTGTATTATTTTTGGAAAGTTTTCCAGGCATATACAGTGAGTGGCACTGCGTACTGCACACAAATATTAGTACTTTGGACTTCATACACATGACCTCAAAATTGGCTCCACTGAAATCTGTCAGCCTCCTAAAAAACAAATAGAAAGCTTTGATAAACAATTAAAATTACCATGACATGAAGCTGCTCCTGCTGTCGATGAGCATTCGAGTGTTGGAAACACCATACATTCAGACAATTCAGCTTCATCTGGAAAGTTCAACAATAAACACGTTTTAATTCATTGCATCATTGCTATTTCTACTTTAGCTGTAGTAGTTTCTTAATTAATATAGATATATGTAGTATAGATATAAGTATCGAAGAAGAGATAAGAATAAAGACATACTTAAGTTTTTTCGTCTTGTTAAACACCAACAACCAGTAAGAGATCCGGATTATTTCGCACGCCTTGGTCTCCTTCGTGTCCAGGCCCGTAGCCAGAGGGGGGTCGGACGACCCCCCCCCCCCCTTCTTGGGCTGAGGTCGGCTTTTTCATGAAAAAAACACACACACACCTTTAATCGGACCCCCCCCCCCCCCGTATTGATTATGACAAAAAGGTCCACTTTTGCCAAAAACCACCCACCCCTTTAGAAACCCTGGCTACGGGCCTGGTGTCCTCTTATATTTTTTAGTTCGGTTTCCGTTCATACTCTGACGATGAGTGGAAGACAAAAGCGACAGCATGGCTTATTCTAAAAGCATTTTTAATAAAGCACATATAATATGAGAGTATTACGTCACCTGCCTCATGAAATGTAATCGTATTTTGCAAAATGAAGTCCAAAATTCACAGAGTGGCTGATTTTATTCCTTCACTCTCTCCTACATGTAGGGCCTATATACCATTTCGATTTTTGCTTTTGTTTGTTGCCAGTATTTAAATCAGTGTCATGTTTCCACATTTCAATTGTTACTGTTATCATCAAAGTTAATTCTGCTGTGCATAAGTAGTTCCAACGACATAACAGTTTTGTTATTTGTTTGTTTGTTTGTTTGTTGTTGTTGTTTTTTTGTCCTTTTGCATTAGCATTAAATTCAATAGAGAATGGGATTCGTCGTCTGCGACGAATTATAGTACTCCATCATCAAATTATCCTATGAATAAATGAAGCCCTTTAATTCTAATGAACAAGAAACATTCTACACACCGCCATTACACACCAACCCTCTGGTAGGAGTTGAATTCTGTCCATAGGGTGTGTTGTGTATCGCTCTGCTTGCTGCTGTGAATCCTAAATGTCTGCAGATGACGATTACGTCATGGATACCAAGATTTGTTCCACATGTTGTCTCCCATGTCCCATTGTCTTGTCTGATTTCAACTGTGCCTTTATTGGAGGATGGACCACCGGCAAGACTTACATCTGTCAACATGGAAATTTAACACATGAGCTATACATACTGAGTAGAAAATAGATTGATATAATAACTAAATGAATAAACAGATATATTTGTAAATAATGAATAAATAAACATGTGAATATTATACAGGGGCGGATCCAGGATTTTGTATAAGGGGGACACACAAATGCAGGTTTGTCAACTTTTGGAAAACGGAGACCCGTATTTTCTTGGGGGGGGGGGGGGGGGTGGCGACGAATTTTTTTTTCGCCAGACCTACAAAATTCGCTCAGTGGGGGCGTGGGGGGTTGTGGGGTCCAGTTTCCCTCCATAATTCTCTGACACGCAAAAAAAGAGAAGGTTTTCATTCTAAAGGGGGGGGGGGGGGCACAATAGAAAAAAGGGCGGATCCTTTATGGTCAAAATGCATACTTTTCTTCCAGGGGGGGGGGGGGCACGGGCCGGATGTGCCCCCCTAGATCTGCCACTGATATATATATATATACATGTATATATAAGAGCAACAATTGGCTCACACTCTTTAACATGGTGGGGTAGTGTACTCGGGTGCTAATTATATAGAGGCAACAAAATGAGAAGAAGGGCTAATTGCCCGAAAGCTAATTAAAAGCGTGGTACAAACAGCTACGTCTACAGATCTACTCATTTTGTTGCCTCTATATATATATATATATATATATATATATATGAACACCTATCGGGTACATTAGGAGGACAGTTTTTGTTCTTTTTCTTTGTCCAACTGTCGACTTAATGTACCAACTGTCGACCTAATGTAGGGGTCTCTATTATGACGAAATAAACTGTATTGTCAACTGTCGACCTAATGTACCCGTTAGTCAAATATATATATGAATATAGATATATGAATATAGAAGTACCGTCCATTTTGTATCTATATGTAACGTCGCACTGTACATACCCCTATACGAGAACCTACACACAGCAAGCCTGGCTTTCTCAATGTGAATAAATTTTACCTTAATTTCAATGCATTGGTATAAAAGTTGTTTTTATAGCTTTCATTATAACAACAATACAAATTAGTGTGATCATTATACACTCAACCAAAAAAGTAAGTTCCCCCCTAGCATTTTTGGATATATCTCAAAAAGTATTTTACCGATTTTCATAATTCAAACGGGAATGGATAGGAAATTTTATTACTCATAACATGAATGTCATATCATTGCCACCAGATATCATTATTGGTGTGAAAAAATGCATTTTATGTTGGTTTTTTTTTTTTTGTTTTGTTTTTCAAGTTCAAGTTCAAGTTTATTCAAAACCAAACAAACAAATATGAGAATGTAATATAAAAAAACAATGGTATAAAGGACATGAATATGAGTGGTTTAAGGACCCCATGAGAAGTTAAGCTTGTGGGTGGGGCCCCCTAACAACAAGGTAATAATACTGAATACTTAATGACAACACTAAATACAACATATATACATGTACGATGACTAATCTACAGAGTATAACATAATACAAGAATATATTTAACTACACACACACACATGTCAAAATGCATGGGAAAAAAGTTGCACTTTAAGGTTATATGAAGCATATTGTGTACATTTCCTATGCAAGTTAGCAAATGACCTTTTTTAAATTATGTAATTCTCATGAATTTCTTCAGGTACGATATGCTTCCCTATTAAACTGTATGCTCATGAAAGGAAGAGATAGAGAAATATGCAATAAACCATGCTTAAAAGTTTAGAATCATGAGTGATTGTTTGATTATTTGTGTAAAAGTCAATGCAAATCACTAAAGTGCAACTTTTTTTCCCATGCATTTTGACATAAAATGCATTTTTTCACATCAATAATGATATCTGGTGGCAATGATATGCCATTCATGTTATGAGTAATAAAATTCCCTATCCATTCCCGTTTGAATTATGAAAATCGGTAAAATATTTTTGAGATATATCCAAAAATGCTAGGGGGGAACTTACTTTTTTGGTTGAGTGTATAATGATTCTAATCCAACTCTTACATTTTCTTTTTGATATCGAAATTATCTATCTGACGTAAAGAAAAATGCTGGCTCAAACGACCAGAATTAAAATTTTCAGATTTACTCATAATTAGACAAAGCTGCAGAGGGCAATTATTAGAATTTTATGCATGTTTTTATATCTGCGTATTTCACAAAGCTGATTAATCCAATTCTCACCTGTTATCACACTCTCGACGAAAGAATAACCAAGATGAATGACAATAATTTTAATGAACAGAAAATATATTCCTTTTGTAGCCATTTTCCAAGTCATCTCTGTTTCACACCAGGCAATGAGTCATTTGGCTATCAGTCATTCAGTGCTAACTATAAATATGCAAATATCTGAAAAATAAACAAAGAAATGTGATGCTTTTTCATTTTTATCATTATAATTTCTGTGCAAAAGTTTCATGATATAAATAGCTTTTGCCAGTATTTTAACATTTCAAGATTCTGATTTATAGGCCTATTGTATAGGGTGCTTTAACACGGACACAGAACAATAGTCGCCGGAGCATTATACCGTGGAACCGTAGAACCACTTATTATTACAGACCTATATTCTACTAATCACCTTTTAACTCTATACTGGTTCCAAATGATATATAACAAAAGGAAAATACACCAGGTCTATAACTTCCATTGTTAATCTCGACAAAGATTTTTTTTTCTTCATTTCAAACCATAAAAGTTCTGTGCAAAAGTTAAAATATAAAAATAGATTTAACAAGTATTCTAACATTCCAAGTTTCTGAATTGGCCTATGATTTATTGAGCTAACTTCTATAAAGTCGTATATAACAAGGGGATAACCCAGACTTTGTTCTAACTTCCTTTGCTGAACTCGACTTCAGACCAAGCTTAAGAGGTAATCTTGAGGTATGGTAATAAAGCAACAAAAAAATAAACAGATGTAGTCCCGGCACGTGCACATGAAGACATGTTTGTAATAAAATCCAAGTTGGATTTCAATGAATTGTCGTTAGTTTATGCAGCGGCGGATCCAGGCAGGGGCGCCAAGGGTGCCCCCTTTAATTTGTCTGTTTTGTGAATTTTACCGTGGGAGGAGGATAGCCCCCTCCCACACCCTCCTCTCCCTCGCCGCTGCCCCCCCCCCCTATTTCAAATTCCTGGATCCGCCACTATTATGTATAATTTGCTGTTTCAACAAAAAACTAGCCATTGTTAACTCCATGCTATATACATTCCAAAACCAGTTTTTATGATGATGATGATGATGATGATGATAATGATGGCTTCTTGTGTAGCACAGGTACCCGCCTATGCTGGGCGCTCATGGTGCTTGCTCTAGAAAGTATCACAAATTCCTCTCCTCAGTCAGTGTTTCAAAGTGAGATATTTAATATTCCATTGTCCTTTGTTAGCATTATAATTCTTGAGATGATGTTGTAGCTGGAAGCTAGAATTTTTAGAATTTTTAAATAATATTTGTGGCAAAAATAGTCAGTTTTTACTAATTGCCAAATAAAAACAAATAACAACAACAACTTCATTAGGAGCTCTGAGATGTAGGATGGGGATTTATCATTAAGTGCTTTGAACACTAGAACTCCAAGTTTAAAGATGATCCTCTGATGGATAGGGAGCCAGAGAAGATCTCGTAGAATTGGACTGATGTGAACTCTCTTCTTTGCAAAGACACTAACCTCGCAGCCATATTTTGTAGTCGTTGAAGTCTGTGAATTTGAATTTGATTCAAACCAATCAAAATTGAGTTGCACATGTCCAGTCGAGCCGTCACAAAAAGCGTGAACGAGTAGTTCAGCAGCAACATGTTGATTAACATGCTTGCGGATTCTCCCAGGATTTCGTATGGAGATGCAAGCCGCCTTTGACACAGATGTAATGTTGTCCTCCTCCACAGTGAGTGATGAATTGAAGATCATTCCGAGATTTCTCACTTGATCTGCAGGTGTGATCATGGCAATACCAAGTTTCAGATGGTCAATCTTCACCTTGGCTCTTTGCTGACGTGAGCCAACCACATAATGTAATTTTATAGACAGAACCCAAGCCTCGTGTGTATGAACCCAGAAAATGAGTTTAATTAGTTTTACAGAGTAGAATAAGGGCCTTGATGTAGTTAAATTTTCGCCCCACAGTGAAAGATCCTTCATTCGTACAGGCAATTAGTGATGATAGACCAACCACTATGATCCACATACAATAAGCAGCAGTACTATCCCAGGTAGCAAGCCCATATGGGGATCATGTAGGCCCCATATGGGTTTGCATATGGGTCCCACATGGGAATGCCCATATGGGCCCCATAAGATTTTGCACCCAAGACCCATGTGGGTCCCATATGGGCCTTCCCAGATCGCCAATATGGGTTCGGCCTGGGGCCCATCTGGTTATAAATTTGGGCAATATGTGGGTAAAATATGGGCTATCCCTTATGGGTCGCACACGGGAATGCCCATATGGGCCCCATAAGATTTTGCACCCAAGACCCATGTGGGTCCCATATGGGCCATCCCAGATCTCCAATATGGGTTCGGCCTGGGGCCCATCTGGGTATAAATGTGGGCAATATGTGGGTAAAATATGGGCTATCCCTTATGGGTATTATCTGTGGGTTCCCATATGGGTCCCACATGGGAATGCCCATACGGGCCCCATAAGATTTTGCACCCAAGGCCCATGTGGGTCCCATATGGGCCATCCCAGATGGCCAATATGGGTTCGGCCTGGGGCCCATCTGGGTATAAATGTGGGAAATATGTGGGTAAATATGGGCTATCCCATATGGGTATTATCTGTCGGCTACCATATGGGTTCCACATGGGAATGCCCATATGGGCCCCAAAAGAATTTGCACCCGAGGCCCATATGGGGCCAATAAAGGCCGTCCATATGGCTAATATGGGTTCAGCCTGGGGCCAATCTGGGTATAAATGTGGGCAATATGTTGGCAAATACTAGGCTATCCCACATGGGGCCCCATAGTATTTTGCTCACAAGGCCCATTGGGGACCCATATGGGCCATACCCGATGGCCCATATGGGTTTGATCTGGGGTCCATCTGGGTAATATATGGGAACAGTATGATTGATCCAATATATTGTGTTCCCCCATGGGCCCCCTCATGGGCCCGAAATAATTTAGCAACTGAGATTTACAATATGCCTATTTTGGTCTATTCATTCGATACAAGGGGACAACTCCTAAATCGGTTTTAAGGAAAGTCATGGGACACAAAGACTACTTGATCATGCAATCATCATCAGCCTCTCACCACAGCTATGCCAGTACAAAAAACAACAACATTAAAATGAAAAATGGGGGGTACTTGAAATATAAGTTGCCGGTGACCTGCCATGCAACCTGTGTACATACATGTATGTCACAAATAATGAGTATTGCCTGTGGAATTTTGTCTTGAAAACAGACCTGTTTGCGCGGTCAACAAATTTCTGAGCATGCCTATATATGAAGTACCCCCACCAAACTCATTCACGCTGACATGTATTCACTTATTGCTACATACCCAATAAATTTACTCCAGAGTAGTAATTAGATCAAAGTATATAAACATTTTTTATTATAAATATGCATGTATAATGATATTTTTATCAAACAAAAATTTTACTTTTAAGTTGGGAATAGGCAACGACATACATGTATTTTATATTGATCTGCAAATATATTTTCACTTATTCGTACATGCCCATGAAATTTACTCCATAGCAGTAAGTAGATTTCCATGAAGTACCCCATAAATCCAATTCATGCAATCATGTATTCACTTATTTCTACATAGTTTTACCCATTAAATAGTAAGTAATCATATTTCAAATTAAACCTTTTTAATATTAGAAATTAATACTGTGTAGTTGGTAAGGAATTAATCCAAGTCCCTCGAATAGGACTAAAAGATTTCTTTCCCCTGGTTGCTTGCTTACAAACATACGGTAACTTGCTTTCTTAGCTGTCAGGTTAAATAAATTATCAATCAATTAACCATCATAATGTTCATCTTACAAAAAGAACTGGAGATTTTTCATTTTAAGCTTGGGGATATGCAACGACATACATTATTGAAGTGAAATAAGCTTAGGAGTCTACCATTAAAAATGATAATGGGATTTTGATGGAATCATTTCTCATACAATTCATTTTGTGACACATCACATGGTATTGGAAGTGTGTTTAGATACTGTAAGTACAATTTCTAAAGAGCAGCCTTGGCAACACACTTAAAACAAACTTAAAAGAAAAACACATTGTGAAAATAATAAATAATGGAATATTGTATTGGTTAGGTAGTTTATATCACGGCTCCTTCTCACTATTGAAAAAAAATATGCATCTGTTCGGAAGGGTCGACTCCGGATTATAGCTTGCCATTACATGTGTCATGGTTTAGGCGATACCCCGAAACAATTTCACACTATCCATTTTTCGCCATTAGTTCCTTCATAACGTGCAGGCTAGTGGAGTTCAGTGTCAAGCCCCATGAGTTTAGAATGTTCTTTCAGAAATGCATGTATCTTATCACAAAGAGCTGAGTAAGTAATATTTTAATACCCAAAGGCCCAGTTGGCGAATTCATCAAATAACAGAACGGCGGTTAGAAGTAGAATGAATTGATATATATACAATAGACTTTCTCCTCCAGTTGTAATCTCTAGGCCTCCATCAACATGCATACATTAAAGATGATTAATATGCAGTATTTGTTATTACAATCACATCATGCTATCCAAACGATAAGGTTAAACAATAGTTGTTTCCATCTGGCACTTCCTCATAATTATCCAAATTACTGGTCAACATCTAATGAAGCTGCGGTTTTTGTTCATCAGTTGATTGTGCATTCCCCCATAGTTGAGATGCATACACGACCAGGGCATGTTGAAAGGAGTTTTCCCGGCCTTCATAGTATTCATAGTAAACATTTCTTCATTTCCGAATACTGCAAACATTTTCCTGCAGGTACTACTTATGGTGCCACCTTAACAGCTTCATCCAGTTTGGATATAATCATGATATAATCTTAACACGTGCCAGAAGTCTTCTTCATTTTGTCCATCTAGAATATACGTTAATTTCTTTTTAGTTGTTACGTTACTGCTTATGCTGTTTCCTCGTACCGTTGTTGTTTTTCTCGTCTATTTGCTGGATCTGAAACGACAGAGTGAGATATATGTACATGTAACAAATTTCACAAAAAATATTACACTAGCATATTTACAATATTAAACTTTTGTAGTGAAATTTGCAAATATGCTACAATTTTTGATTACCAATGCAGATATTTTTAAAAAGCAAAATCTAAATGTTAGCTCGTTTTTTTCTCTCTCCTGCCCCTCCCTTCCTCTCTCACTCTCTTATATACCACATATACGAGACATCATGCCGTTTCATTAAAAAAAAAAATCAAAGAGAGTCGGGTCCCACCCCCCCCCCCCCCCAACAAAAAAAAAAGAAAGAAAAAGGAAAAAAAAGAAAACATATAGAAATATGGATAATACCTATTGACCCATGCAAAGGGA